>VZTL01066158.1:10305-23576 GCA_013400535.1 Scopus umbretta | reverse complement strand
TGGGGGCTGAGAAATATTTCCGTTACAGAGAGCACACTGACACACACTGACTCGCCCAGAACATTTAAAACCAAGCAACAAAGGTAGAAACAGACACTAAAATCATTTTAGTCTAAAGAGCAAGCCGGTGCACCACCACCTCTCCCTGTGTCACTTTCAGTCTTGATTAGCTCTAAGAACACACAGAGCAGTGTTTGTCCTTTAAGTTATCCAGTGACAAAATGATTTAGAATAAAGCTATTTGTATAAAGCAGCAGGTAGCCCGGCCTCAGATCTGAGCAAACCATTATCCTGGTCATGCTCATTTGCTATCCAACCCAAATCTCTTGGTTTCCAAGGGAATCAAACTGAACAACAACAAACTTAGAGGATTTGTAAAGCTAACGGCATAAACATTATTCCAAGTCTGCTGATGATCCCATTTTGGTCCTGATTAAAACTTGGTTCTTTTTGTCTTTTCTGTGTGTCCAGATTTATGCTGTAACCAGTTAACACAGGTGCAGTGGAACGGCATAGAGATGTCCCTGTGTGTCCATGACAAATTAAATGTTTAAGAGTTAGCTCCAAGTCTCAGGGCAGACAAACTAAGCTGGAATAATTACTCATGTGTTTCATCTAGGAGGCGGTTTGTGTATTGCTGCTTGAATGCCTCTAAGAAGAATTAGCTGGATTATGATAGTAACTGAAGGGCAGATTTCCTTCCCTCTCTGTTCCCCTCAGTTCAAACCATTGTTTCTGTCCTATATTTTCAGTAGCTTTCTCATGCTTCGTGTGTGAGGAATGCCACAGAAAACAAGATTGTTTATGTCTCCCCAAAGAATCCAGCTTTTCCTAATAAACAAATGCGGTTGTACTCATCGCATGAAGCGAGAAAACCCTGATTTTGTGTAGACAGCTAAATGATTAACTCTTCACAGTGCCTTAAATGAAAAGTTAGGTGTAAGTATATCACAAAAGAAGAGGGATAACTGACACAAAGAAACATCAGATAGACAATTCAGTGCATAGAATTAGTTTTTCTGCAGTTGAGTTTAACTTCAACATGCCCTTTGAAGAAATGCACGTTTTGTTCGCATATAGAAATTTCTTGGTGTTTCTGCATTACTCTGTGATTGAAATTACTACAGAGCTGATCATAATGAGTTTCCACTGCCAAGTTTTTAAAACGTAGTCCCCTTCTAGAAAATTAATCTAGTGTTCTTGAAAGAGATTAAAAAGATTCTGGAGGTATTGGGGTCTTTGCAGTAATGTCATGACGTATTGAAATGGCATCACCCATCACTCATCTTTTGTCTTCCTTATGCACTTGTAAAGCTTTCGCTGTGCTGCAAGGCATTTATTTTTTTCAACTGTCTCTGAACAATTTTCCATCGCAGTTTTGAGAATGAAGAAAGGTTACTATTACTGGTAACATTTGCCTAATTTTTTTACCACCAAAATCAGATACTTTTATCTGCTTCTCTTATAACGGTTTCTTTGCAGTTTCATTCTAATAACAGTCAAATGGGTCACTTTAAGCTGTTTAAAAATAAAGCTCACAAAAGATCATTTCTGACTGAGAAAGTATTGCTTTGTGGTTTGGATGATTGGCAATTATCCGCCTAGATTCAAAGGAAATACGGTGTAATTTGACTTGTGCAATTAACTCAATCTTTTGGTCACTTACAATCCTTAAAATGAGACATGCCAGAGGTAAGACTGAGACTGCAAGTTGAATCCTGCTCTTATCGGGGTGTCCACTATAAGACTTGCTTTAATTACGCTCTCCGTGAAATCGTATAAAGGAAAATCTGTCACTGGTGTGTTTGTTTTTCAGCCATGTAACTCAAAAGCCTACATAAATCTGAATGTGAAGCTTGGAGGCCTTGGACCTGACTATGAAGCCATCAAAGAGAAAGTAAGTGGTCCCTGTTATATGATCTGCTTTTTGGTTGTGCAGGGTGAACTTAGGCAGGAGAGAATGGCAAAGAAATCAGTGCCAAGAAGCAACTTCTGTTTGTCTGGTACTTTATGTCCCTGACTCTAGGTCTAGACTGAGATTCTAAGGGGAGATTGAAACAGAAGGGGAGACAACTGTATTGTGGATCATTTCAACCCTCTGATTTTGTAGTTCCAGAAACAGGGAGCAGTTCAGAAAATTCAGCAGGGCTAATTGCACGTCAGTAAATTATACGCTCATGTGACTGAGTTGCATTGTCATTCCCAGTGTAGAAGGTTTGCCAAACTTCCAAAGTGGAAGTAAAAGAAGTTGTTGTGTAAACACAAGACGAAAATAGCTGGATGTGCATTACCCCGTTGAAATGGAGACAGGTTGTTCAGAACAAGTATCTGAACAATTGGCATCATTTACCTGTTCTCTGCTGATAATGAGGATCTGGTAGCAGCTGTATATCTAAGGTGCTGCAGACTCCACCTTGCGTGCTTTGACACCCTGTTAATCTGACAACAGGTGCTTTATATGGCATTCTTTAGAGAAACATTGTAGGACAGCAGGAAGGAAAAATGATAAAATGACCATCCCTTTGGAGTCATTGAGAAGCCCCTGTATTTTCTTCCTCCTTGCCATAAACAAAACAGATTAGAGATCTGAAATTGCAATGGACAGTGGTGCACAGCCCAGGGCTCTGTGTGTTTTTAACACCATCATAACACTTCTGCAACCCGGTGTGCCACTGGGGTATCATTGCATTGAAAGAAAATAATTGACATTGGCTGCTGAACAGGGGCAAGGTAGAGCATACTGCTGAATTTGAGCATAATGAATTGCTGGGAATACAAAGACACAGAATATCAGTTAAGCAAATGAAGCATATCACTGAGGGCCTTAAAGGTAAGTACAGAGGTTTTAAAAATCATTGCAAAAGCTGACAGAAATTAGGACAGCCATTTTACAACTGAACAGATATATTGAAATATTCAGAATAAAGATGCATCTGTCACGTTTCTGTTCAGCTCTATCCTCAGTAAGAAAAAGCTCTTAAAAATGAAGAGCGACTAAAAAAGCTGTGCCATTTATCAGGATTTCCTGTTGTGTTCTGCTGAGGAATGATCAATAGCATAGCCAGGTTAAACAGCAACAGAGGTGTAAATGGAAGACTGCTGGAAAAAGTATTTCATTGATGGATCCGCTGAGGCATTTAATTAACCATATGCTTTTTTCCTTTTGTCAGAAAGAGAAGTTAAAGCAGCAAAAGGAATATGCAAAGCAAATTAAAGAACACAATATGAAAAGCATTGCTTCTGTTCAGAGGTCACCTACAAAACCCCAGGTCGTATCTTCAGTGTCAAGACAGAGGGTAAGTACAGAGTCCCTTTAAAATGCATACAGGGAGAGATTCTGGACTTTGCACAACGAAAAAGAAAAGCATAAATTTAACTCACAGTAGGCTAAAATAGTTTCTCCATTTTGATGTCCCTTTTAACAACTCTAAGGACTTCTGCTGTCAGGGGATCCTGGCAAGTGCTGCGTATCTATGGGATCCTGTGTATCTATTCTGTTACGGCTGTAGATGCATGCCAAGAGTTGCCCATTTCTTTGCCAGCAGCAATCTTCAGTCCATGCATCTGCCTTGCTCTTCGTGAACTGAGCATTACTCCGTCCAAGCTACCAGCGCTCAACTTGGCTTAAACAGCTAGTGATGTTTTCCAAGGGAAAGGGCGGGAATAAAGGAGGGTGGGACCCCCCTAGGAACATTATCCAGTGCAGCACATGCTCTGCTTCACATCAGCAGTAGAGGCCACACTACTGCAGAGTGCGCTTTTCTAGTGGACCACAGATATCCTCTTGTTAGTCTATTATCCACCTGCCTGTCAGTCTCTCTCACAAACTCTTTTCACTTCAGTTGCATAGCTACAGTAATTGGTCTTATTTTTCAAGCCCACACAACATCACTTTAGCCTTCACTGGCCTTCAAAAATAGCCCAAATGAGCAACAACTGACTACAGGACAGTGGCATACATAAACAAACAAAGGGAGCGCCTTTTCCCTATTGCAGGAAGTAATAAAGCTCTGGAAATAGCATGTATTTTCTCCAGTCAGTTCTGTGGGAGCTCACCTGCCTGGTGCTGAAAGCACGCTAATAGGTATTTCTCCAAGGTGATGAATGAGAACTGCATGGTTCAGGAAAAAAGTTTTGGAGTTTAATGTCAGTTGAATTCCTCAGGTACTTGCATGTATTCCCAAACCTCACATAAACCACAACGAGATGAAACTGCATTCTTTGGATGTCAAAAGGGCTTTGGAATCCTTCAGAAGACTTCCCAGACACTCTTTCACCAAGAACGTGAGATAATGCAGCTTCCACTTGAGACATAACAGGTGTTTCCAAATACATGCGACTGAAGCACAGACACCAAAAATTGTCCCAGGTTAAAAGCAACAACTTGAGGTGGGCTATCTTGCCCACTGCAGAGGTTTCTTGCCATCGCCACTGAAGCACCTAGTATCGAACACTGTCAGAAACAAGACCAGGAATTAGGAGAACCATTGATTTGACTCAACATAGAAACACCTAAATTTTCTTGGAAGTATTGGTCAGATTTTCTCTTAATCAGTCACCCCGATTTTCATGTTTTTAGGCACTGGAATATGCTAAGAAGATTCCTAGACCAAAGACTTTCACGGCAAGACAATCAGATGAAGAGGTGAAAGAGGAAAGAGTTCTGCCACAGACTTTAAAAGGAAACAGTTTACCTCAAATTGCGTCCTTGGAAACTTTGCAAAGTAGACACGAGAAGGAGAAGCAAGTTGTAGCTGCTTTCAGAGCCCTTCGTATCTTATAAGTATTTTGAAATTATTAGGGATATCTCCAAGGCAAAAATGTCTGAACTATTTAATTATGAGCTATGACCGTCGCATATTAATTTACCATTCCATTGAAATATAAAGTGGCTTAAGTTTAATCACTGTTAAATTTTAGAATCGGTTCTACTATACCTAATTTTAAAAAATGTAAACAGTTGCATGTGTAGCACTTCAAATGTGTCATCTCTATTATTATTTTTCTTTGAAATCAACTGATCTAGCAGTTGCATCTTTCAGACTAACGCGCTGTTGGCTTGTCACAGCTGGATCATTTTTAGACTTGTCAAACGTATGGGCATATCTACAAAACATTAAAAAGAAACATCAGTTTCATTTGATGATCTTAATACCAGCAATGTTTCTCTTTTCGAAATGCAGAGGAGACTTTGGTAGACTGTCCAGAATTAAAGCCAAAAATAGTCCATTGCTGGTAAGAAAATGTGCACCAAACATAGCAGTTGGTAGTGACACAATACTAATTGTTCGAGTGTTACTCTGTTATCTGTTAGTGAATAGCTGTCACATCAAGACCAAAATTTTGAAGCTTCATCTGCGACAAGAAAATTCAAAACAAGTGCTGGCTGATCATGCAGACAATCTGTTATTAGCCAGAAGCAGTTGGAAAATACATTGAGTAACTAAGGATAATTGCGAGCTACGTGTTTGAGAGGAAACAGATTTTAACAGATTAAATCTATAAAAATAACAACAAACAGATGGGTTTCTTGTGATGGTTCCGTTTCTTTAACTTAGTAAATCGTGAATTAAGTCAACGTATGAAATGTGATTAGAACACTCAGCAAGGGAATTTTGAAGAAAACACACTAAAATCTCTTCGAAAATAGGCTAAAGGGAAAAAAAAAACCAACCACCTTGTGATTGTGTGTAATTGTTTTATCCAATGTATTAGGTCCTCTTTTGTATGGGGGAGAGAGAGAATTACTCTTTGGGCAAAAAAAAGGGTTCAAATCTCCTTGAAGGGGGCTAACAATGGAAAGGTAAGGCGGGGAATAAAAGAGAGAATGTCTTTGAAATGGCTTTCTCTTTTTCTAGATGCACCTTTAGTTAAAGGTATAGATAGAAATGTGTAAGACGACACATTTCTGAGTTAACATTTCATTGGCTGAATGTCTCACAGGAAAGATAATTTTCCAGTAGGTATACAGTGAAGTCAAGGTGTTGGAGATACGACATATATTGCTGGAAAATTGCCTACACCTTTCATTTTATAGAGTCCTGGGTGAGTTTGACCTAGATCCTACAGTCCTCAGGATGCCTCAGTCCTCCTGAAAGTGGCTTAGTTGCTGAAATACACCCTGCAGGATCTCCAGTCAGGCTCCCAACCTAATATGGGAAAAATCGATCACCGTGCTGCATCTCTCCATCATGGAAAAGGGACATGGCCCTCCTGACCTACCTGAGGGATAGGAAGCTCTCCACCCTGTTGGTTGCCTCCCACCACACATGCTGAATCAGACTGTTAGACTTCGCAGGTGGAATTTTGTGAAGTACAGGATCTTTGAGGGAAACTTGGTAGAAGAAGTGTCTTCCGATGCGGGAATGGGGGTCAGGTTGCAAGGGAAATGTTTTGCAAATCAAAGTGCATCTTCAGATGTCCACTGCAACTCCTGGAACAGGACTGTCCTCTGCCTCAGCCTCCTTCCTCCTCGCCTTTGGGAACTGCGTTTGCCCCCTCTTTGCAGAACGTGCATGCCTGCGGTAAGATCCATCAGGCTTGGCTGGGTGAATGTTTCCATGCTCGGCCAGTTGCTGCTTTTCTACTTTTATTTTTAAACCAAATGGTAACACTTTGAAGCATTTCTGATTAGGGAACCTCAACTTGTTGTTTCTGCTTAAAAGTGATAATCCCCCTTAATACAAACCTCAAGTACCTATTTTAATGAAACCTTCAGATGAATATCAAAGAGCTATTTACTCGTATCTAATATTTTAATTAGATTATATTCTCAATTTAACCCATTAAACCCCCTTTGATGATCTCCATGTTTAGTTCTTAGCCCCAGATGCTGGAGGTAATGAATATTGGACCTTTGATTTAATGAGAACTTCTGCCTTTCCAGCCTGACTCCCTTTGTATCCCCCTTTTTTATTTTCTGAGCTATAGAATTCAGTTAATTGAAGAAGTCTCTTACCACCACACATTAAGGAACCTAAATTAGCATCCCTTTTCTGATTAGAAAATGCAAGCAGACATTTTCTCTTTGATCTGAGGATTGAGTTGAAGTAGGCAACAGCCCCCTGAAAATGAGCTGATGGCCTTATTATTTGGCTGACATGCAGATGCGTCCATGTGGTGCAAAATGCTTAATGTCTTAATTGATCACCTTCCTCCCCGTCCGTCATCCTACTGCCTTTTAGAGCTCCCATAAATGAGGGTGATCTTTCGGGGTGGGTGTTGTGTTTTCGTTTGGGTTATTTTTAATAAAACAGTGAACTTCTGGGAAACATGTAACTACTAAACCCGTGCTAAACTAGAAGCCATGTATACTTATATGATGCTGCATCGGGGCTGGGGGGGGGAGATAGATTTTTTAAAAAAGTACTGACCATGATCATCTCACAAATCATTTGGAAAGGACTGTTGGGTTGGGTTGGGTTGTGTTTTTTTTCCTCCCAGAAAAAGGCATTATTTGCAGCATATGTGGAAAGAAAATCTTTTGATCTGCCTCAATACTAATGCAAATTTTTCTTTCACGTAGCAGATATGGTGGCACAAAAAGGGAACATGCAAGTAAATGATGAGCATCCATCTGCTTAAAAGCAAAGGCCAAAACTTAATGTCTTTCAAATTAGGAAGGCAAGGAATTTAAATAAGAAATAGGCCTTGAATTTTGCATTAAGTATTCAGGGAGAGAATGAGCTGGAGTGGAACCTGCCTGCCATAGTCCAATGGCTCCAGCGCAGCTATCACAGAGCGCAGGGTTACCGCGAGCAGCACCGGCTGCCTTCACAGGGGCAGAAATGTGTTTGTGAACTTACAGACACAATAGGACAATATAGAACATAGAACTTGTAGAACACTGGGACTTCACAACATTTACTTGGCGGGCCCTCTCTAGTGCCATCATTTCTTAGTATTTTCAATTCAGGGAGCGCAGAAGCTAGGACCACCTTCAGCGATCAAAGACCCGGTGTCAGTTCTACTTAGGAGCGACGCTGCTGCAGTAGCACCACCATCGTGCTTCTTTCGAAAGGTAACTGAAGTCAGCTTCCCACCACCATCACACAAAAGGTATGAACAGCTGGCTCAGAGGCTGCTGACTCTGACAAAAACATACTGGTTTATCAGTTAAAAACATTAAATAAGGCAGAGCCTAAAAGCCGTGTTCCATCACTACATCTCTAAAGACAAAGTGTCAAAAGATGAGGATTGTAAACCAGACGAGGTTATGTCTAACTCCTGCAGTCACTGAATACTTCAAACAGGCGTGAACAAGCTAGAACATCCAAACAGCCCGCAAGCCAAGCATGTGATCATTATCGTCTCCCGTTAGGGATCAATTCCACCGTAAATTGTAATAGCACAAAGAATATGCCTTTTTTTATTATTTATTTCGCACGTTGCCCAAACCTAAGTGCTCTCTGCAGGAGAATAAGCAGGCACGTGAAGAAAGGACCAACTCTGGTGACTGCCTGTGCGGTGTGCGAAAGAGCTCTAGAGGCGCAGAATCACAGCGATAGGTAAAGGCAGTGCATCTCCGCCGGAGACAGCTGGCAAGGGCGAGTTAAAGCAGCCTGCCTTACAGAAGAGCCTGCTTTGAACAGAAGTGATACTGAGCCAAAAACCTGGGTAGAGCAGATGCTAAAGAAGCATCCAGCAGCTCAGCAAGAGCTTTGCATAATCGTCGAGTGCAGAGCGGACAGCTGCAGGTAATACCACAGGGCTAGTTTTCTGTGTGTCACAGGAGCACTTAAGGGTTTGTTCCAGCAGTCACAGCAAAGCCAACAAGATACACAACACCGGGGAATATTGAGTCTTTACTTCAGGAAAGCAAGCTGAGTGGTCTCGGCAATAGCTGAACGAAGTGAGTCACAAAATCTGGTCAACTTGCCTTTGCTCCTGACATTTCAGAAACCTGTATCGTAGAGCTACCTCATTATCGTGAGTTAGAACCAGCTTCTTCCTTGAAAGACTATTTGTACCCTAACAGGTAGAAGAGGCACTGCAGCCCGCTCTGGGATCACCCTTTCTTCTCTTAAGCAAGCACTTTACACCCACCTGCCTTTATCACCAAGTGCAAGGTATCGCTCCTGCTGCATGAATACGGTGTCAGTAGCTGTAGCCACCCCAAGGCGCTTCTCGCAATGGAGCTAGAAGCGTTTCATCTAAGCTTATTATGCTTAGAAACACGAGACAAATCCAAGACAGAAATAAGCCACTTTTTAAGCCGAGAAAGCGCAGGAGTTTGCAGTTAATTAAGGCGATGCTGTCTGTTACTGTGACTAGGAGAGGGGAAGAACAAAGTCATCAGTTCAGGAGGCTACAACACTCGCGAGTCGGCATCTTCTCTACGTTCACCTGCCCCTCCCCTGCTCCTCCGGGAGGCCCACGCCTGCAGAAACTTCATTTCAGAAGAAACAATGGGAAAAATTGCACTAAGACTATCAGGCAGTAGAGAGAAAGTTGTAGAAAGTAGTAGACGAGCGGAAGTTGTAGAAAGAATTTTACATAGCGCACGCAACGCCCGGATCACTTGCTGGCCGTAGGTCATCTACACCTTCACCAAGCGACAGCCCATAGGACTTTCAGGGCTGACAACCTGCGTTTAATAGCAAGGCTTTGGAAGTGATTCGCCCTATAACTGCCCATACAGCCTGCATATCTGCTTTGACATAGCTCTGGCCATAGAAGGAAAAAAACTTGGATTGGAACCGTTTTCCAGTCCCATAAATGTTAAAAATGGTAAGGGCAGCAGACAGGAAAATGCCCAAAATGAAAACAGAAAGCAAAGGTTCATGGAAGGATTTTCTAGGCCATTTTTTAATTTTCTTCCACGAAAACAACAACAAACATTAACCAGTTAGGTGTTAAAATAAATTAACAGGAAACTATTTTGTTAAAAAAAAAAAAAATTCACAGAAGAATTTTAACAAAAATCAATACTTTCGTGGTTTTCTTGAAAAATAGGACGTCCACCAAGGTTTCCTATTTCCAGCAATTATTTCATGCAAGCCATTTCCATGCCAGCATTTCCCAAACAAACACGTAAATATTAAAAAAAAACCAAAACCCAAAAAACAACAGAGCCAGCTCTGAGCAGTCTCTCCGCTACTCCTCAAGCTTCTTGAGCAGAGCAGCAAAGGGAGAGCCAGAAAAAGTCAGCAGTTGTCACTGAATAAGTCAGGAGCCGGGGATAAAAACTCATTTCACGTATTCTAAGAGAAAAATCTCGGAAATAAGCAAACAAAATGCCTCCCCAGCCCTTCCTGCTTCCCAGGACCCTCTCGGCTTTCCAAACACATGCTAACCTCTTCCCAAAAGCCTGCCCAGACGATCTAGAAACTGCAGCCTCCCGCCACCAGCCCGGCAGGCATGGCTTCCCAAGCCTGGAAGGAGCTGGCTGGCGAGGGCAGCGCCTCTATCCTTCCTCCCTCTCCGTCTCAGGGGTTTTGCCCTCGTTTGCACCGAACTCTCAGGGATAAGCAGCCTGTTCCCAAAGCCTTCTCCTGTTGCCTGCAAGGCTCAGTGCTGCGCCGCTGCAGTGTCCGGGCTGGGATGGGGACCTGCCTGGGGTTGGGGGGTTCACGTTCTGCGTGTATTTGTCACTGAGGTTGCCTGCGACCGGCGGCTTTGGTTTTAAACGTGATTCTAATTTTAAATGTTAGCCAAGGCGCCTGGAACCACAGATTGGTGAGGATAAGTGGGTGTTTGGAGATTTTATTTTATTGCTCAGCGTAAATACTTTGAAGAAAGTTCCTGGAGCGGCAGGGGAGAGGCAGCAGAGACTCGAGTGTTATTTATTCCGTATTCTGACCCTTCCTCGTAGACCTGGCCCATCGAAGCGTGATAGCGCTGGTGGCAGAAAGGGGAACGGGCTCTTTGTGTGAGCCTCTGTGCCCCAGAGGAACCGTGGCAGGTCGCTGCTAAAGGGGTCCCGTGAACGCGGCCCTGCCCGGGGGCCCGAGGTGAGGACACCTGTGGGGTTTAGCCGCCCCCACCTCACTCGCCGTCCTCTGCGGCGCTGTCGGGGTGGTGGCACGGTAGAGGTCCAGTGCTGCAGAGCCTGTTTCTGGACGTACTCCCAGTGCCTGCACCTGAATCCCGGGATCCTTCCCTCCCTCGAGAACAGACTATAAATATTGCCAGCCCATGGGCGTGCAAACGCCCCAGCCCCTGCTACCGCAACGGAGGTGAGCACTAATTTTGGGGGTGTTTGGTGCAGCGGGAACGCGCTTGGTTGCAGGGCGTCCGATCGCACGCCTCGATCCGTGCTGGGAGGGCAGAGCCTGGCAGTGCCCACCGGCTGACACCACCGTTTTCTCCACATCCCCTGGGTGCCTTGCAAAAGAGCAGTGTAAATGCACAGAGGAGGAAAAAGTCGCTTTTGCATGTCTGCGCCCCAAAGCTTCTGTCACTTGTGCGTCTTAATCTGCTACTTTTACTTTCTCCTGCCTTTTTCTTTGTGTCATTTCCAGCTCAGAGTATTTTACCCGCCTTTCTTTAGTAATAATAATAATAGAATGAACAGTTCTTTGCACAGGTAAAAGGAATCACATACAAATGTAATGAAACAAGAGTTTTAATATCCCTTTTCATTCACGTGCATTCGTTTTTAACGACCACATCTTTATACTTGCCCCTAACACACTCTCACACGAAACTAAAGGGATTTCTCTTGTGTTTCTCCAAATACTTTGCTGCCCAATCCTATCACCGAAGGCAAGTCCACCTGAGTGACCGGTGTGAAGCGACTGACCCCTGCAGCAGAGCGCGATTCGCCAGGCCGGCTCCGAGACAGGCGGCCGCACCGCACCGCCGCACGCTGCGGTGCACGGCCCTGGGAACAACAGCCGTAGACGCGGCCAGGAAAAAAAAAAAAAAAATTATCCTGTAAATATCACAGTAGAGCTTCTCTTTTATATCACTTTTAATAATTCCTAATGAAGCGCGCACTCTGGGGGACGCTGACAATCAGCACAGAGCAAAACGAATAAAATACTCGGTGGGCAACTGAGTACGGATGCAGACGAACGACAGCATCAAATCGCAAGGTTTTCGAGACAGTTTCCATCACCTCCCTGCCTACGGCCGGCTAGGTGTTGAGAGAAGAGCCACAGAGCCGGGAGAAGCGTTTCCAGCTTCCAGAGGTGGCAATGCAAAATGACCCGCGGTACCCTGCGCTTGGCTCTCCGCGGTGCTTCACATCGCACCGAGGCTTTAGGAGGAAATCGGTTGGTTTGCCTTCTGAATTATAATTTTTAGGGAGGTGGGTGGCATTTCAGACTTTGTGGATGAACGTGATTGTCCTGGAGGTGTTTATGAACACCGTGTACAAGAGAGCTAGCCGTTTTCTGGACAGATGTTTGGGTATCGGGTATTTTTCTCCCCCGCGTGATCTTTATTATCTTACGTGTAGAAAACATAAAGGGAAACCCACGAAAAGGAAGCAAACATACACGTTTCAGTCATCTATATTTTATATATTAAACAGGGACACATTTTCCCCTCACAAAACCACATGTCCCGTAATCCAAAATACCCTGAAAATGCTAACGACACTGGACAACCAAATTAACTTCTCCTTTTAAAAAGAAAACAAACAAAAAAAAAAACCAAAAAACCAACGAAATTACGGGGGGAAAAAAAAATATTAAATAACCTAACGAGACACCGACATGCCACCGGGTTGCTGGTGCAGCGGGGGGCTGCACAGACGAGATCCGAGCAAGCACAGCCTCTCCTCCAGGATTTTACCGAGGGAAGCCCCAGCCCTCCCCCTGGAGATGCGGAGCCTCCGCCGCGCTCCCAGCGCGTTTGCCAGCCAGCAGCTCGCCCCAGAGAGAAATAATAATAATAATAAAAATTAATAAAATCTTAATTTACCTGGAAATTAAAACCATTTCCCTGGCAGGAAGGTAAAGGCAAAGCGAGCGCGGGCGGTGGCCGCGGTACGGAGCTCAGCGAGGCGTTGGGGCAGATGCAGGCGAGGGGGGAAGAGGAGCCAAGCTTGGGACCAGCTCTGGGGCTCTTTGAGGGGAAAAGAAAAGTATCCGGCAGGGGATTCGCACCTGGAAGCCGTGGAGGACTCGGGCTGCCGGTGCAGGTGGTTCTCCAGGCTGGAGACAAGCTCTGCGCCAGCTGGGATTGCCTTTGCTCCGCGCAGCCCTGGCAGGAGCGAGTTATCCGTGATGCTCCCCCTCTTCCCCTCCCCATATCGGAATTAAATAAGCGGAAATTTTGGTTTTACCTGTTTCTTTGGAGGGCGTTTCTACGATTTTTTTTTT
>VZTL01066156.1:92352-102483 GCA_013400535.1 Scopus umbretta | reverse complement strand
ACACACGCGCGCGCGCGCGCGCGTCTCCACTCATTTGGCTGATCTTCACCTGCAGAGAGCGCGGGGCTGGAGCAGAAGGCATTGCACCACCTGCACTGAGACGAAACGCTGATCAACGCACCGGCTGTGGTTACAGATCAAAGAGGGCACCAGTGGAAGTGTTGGGCATTTTGCTTCACATAATTCCAGTTTAGGTTCAGATTGCCAGACAAGCTGCCTATCATCTCAAATCCTATTACGCCTTTGCGGTGCTCACTTCCCAGTGCTGCATTCAAGATGCGTGGAGCGCTGGATGACCTACCCAGTAATGGCATGCACTAGTTAAGTTGCGCTATGTTGCAAATCCATTCTTATTTAAATGTATGCATGTGTAAATATTCTTAGAAAGTTTCAAGCACATGCTCTAGTATGGTAATATCTTTCAAAAGCTGTGAATTTCACTAAATCATTTTTACTGCCCTAGTTTTGAATGAAGTATAAATATTGCATGCAAGAAATACGGCCAGTATTCTAAGGGCACGTACTACAGACAAAGCTGAGCAGGCCTGTGCGACTGTACCATAGGGTCTGCTTGCATTTCTGGAAGACTTTTCATCCGTCAACTTGTTTTAGTGATATAAGAGAGCTTAAATCATATAACGACAGATTTTGATCTCCTTTATTTTAAAGCAAATCTGGCAGTCACGTGAGCTCAGAAAAGCTAAGAGAAAGTATGAGAATGGCAAGGAGATCAATTAGAGAGCATGACGGAAACCCAGATTTCCCTTATGCCAGCCTTGCATATAGACTGTAAGTCTATAAATTATCTTAAAAAAAATTATCTTAAAAAAATTTGAGAAATTCAGGTATTGTTTTTTTGTTATTGCATTTTTGTTATTGCATTGCTTAAGAGTCTTAGTTATCAACTTAGATTCTGGGTGTCTGAAATAAAAAGACAGTCCCTGTCTTAGACTTGCATATTACACATATTAAGACATTCATTGCCCAACTGAATCCAGGCTAATGCATTGCATTTATTTCCTAAAAGCGTTCACAGGAGAAATAAAAGACCAAACAAAATAAACTCTAATATTGCATACAAATTAAATATACACAGTGCTTTACTACTTGTTTTTTTTCCCACCTTCACTATTCATAAAAAGCAAGCAAGAGAGCCAGAAGTTTCTTTACTTGTAATGATGAGTGAAGGCTGGATTCTTAACTCTGTGATCCTTTAGAAACCGCCTGTGTCTGTTACGTACCAAGAGTCAGCACCTCAGTCTCTTAAACTGCCACACCTCTTGTTCGGGTTTCTCCTATGATAATCTCCTCCCTGCTCAACTCCAGATAACACAATGCACTTCCTCGTCTACTTTCTGAGCTTATTTGCAGACGTAGCCATCCATAAGAAGCTTTAAATATGTATTACACTACAGTAAAAACCCCTGTGGCCCACCAAGTAGTGGGCTGGAAAACCAGTTTAGATTCGCAAAGAAGCTGGTATTAAAATCCTCGAGGACTGAGCAGTTCAGCCTGTCATGCATTTTAAGACCTGTGAATAACAAAGGAGCACTGGTAATTTTACTAAAAAAATGAAATTCCATCATTTCTGCAGAATAAACAAAAACAAAACAATGCATTAGCTATGCAATACTTCTCAATACCACAGTTTGAATGTGTCATTAAATACAGATTTTACCCATGAAAAGTATTTTAAAAAAGTAATAAATACACAAAACTTTACATATACTTTTCATTTACTTCCTACATCCTCTCTGTGGGAGGCAGACTCAGATTAAGTTGGTATAGCCAATTCCTCCAGTTCTGGGAAGCTAGAGTCCTATTTCTTATGGCTCACATGTTGTATATTATGCTCTAAACTAGATTCTACCTGCAAGTGTAAAATTTGGGAGTATAAATCTATGATGTTTCACACATTTTAGAAATGAAAATAAGTAAAGAAGAGCTAGAATGGAATCTCACTCTTGGTACATCAAGTTCACATTCACATTTCCAGGTCCTAAGGCACACAGTAAGAACAATTCCGTTATTTTTCTCTCTTGAAAGAGCTGTTTTATTACAAAATTTGGCTGTATTCTTCTATGCTCAAATCTGAGAAAAATTTGGCTTTATTAGTTAAATGACAAGCTGTTTTTGAAGAAGGAGCACAGCATATAGTTAATGTGCAAATTGATGTGGATAACATCTTTGCTGGCCTACAGTCTTGACAAAGCAGTGTCATCTTGTCCCTGTTCCAGTTAAGGGAAATCGATTTGAGGAAGGAACAAACCATTGCTCAGTATCCCGACTGCTGATACGGTGCTGCTCTAAGGAAGGCAAAACAAACCCTGACATCCAAATTAAACCTCAAGGGAGGGGGGCAAAGGTACCCACAAACATCAGAATGCTAAAGGATGATATTAAACCAGCAGAAATATAGAGCAACAGCTGCAGTCAAAAAGGTATGAACAAGTCTCCTTCCAGCCTCCTGCAATGACAGAGTACCAAAGGCTTCTTACTGCTTCTGACTATATCTCAAAAAATACTATAAAATAATGGGATTGAATCTTCTGTCTGGTATACTGCTTTGAGTTATTAGTGATTCCAACCAAAATTATGGCATTGCTCTGGTGTAAAAGACAGCTAGATATCACAGGCATAATGTTAAACTGGGCACTGCATCCAAAAAATGCTACTATATGCCCTGGCTGCTTACATGGCTGACATTATTCAGGTCATTGCGACAGTTTCAGCCTTGAAAAGACACAGAATGACAGAGGACAGCTGCAAAATATCTATCTACCATGCACGGCCACTGACTTCCCTGGCATTGCGCTGGGGATGAATCTGACCCAGCTGGTACTGTGAGGAGAGTTGTCAATTAAGCCTTGTAGACAAGTCACCGAATTCTCAGAAACACAAAACGCTAGCAAAGGATACTGCAAGGCTACCAATAAAAGACAAGTCCTAAGGGTAACATTCAAGAGCAGTTCCTCAGTTGGTAGCCGCTTCCCACTGCAGAATGTCACTCACACAGAAAGTCACGATGCCTTGATAGGCTTCACAATTCCCCCTCAGTTCTCCAGCTGCTTGGCTAATCAGATATTATTACATCCTTTGTGTTTTCTTTCCCAACCCTCTCTCTTTTTCTCTGGCAAGGTTGCTGTAAAAGGACTCAGTAATGATTCCTATCTAAATATTTCACTTGCAATACAAAGGTCTGTATTTTGCATATTGTGGAACTTCTGTTGCTTTGTCTTTTGACAAAAAGCTCCCCAGGCTTCTGGGAATAAATACTGATAATTGTACCCAGCCTCAACAGAGCGTGTTGTATAGTAAACCATACAAAATTGGATTCAAATCCAGTAATCATTGAGGATGTGACTGCAGCACACCCAAGCCCTGAAGAAACGGGTCTGGGAACTTCCATTTCAGGCTTGAGGTTACACCCGAAGATCTTTCAGTGCCACACAGACACCCTGGCAGGCCACATGGAACCAGAGCTCGGCGCTGTGCTCCCTGGTCCTGCAGGGTCACCTCTTCATTGGAAATCCCCCCTCACTGCAAGCAGAGGAGTGAAAGGAACATTTCACATAGCTTTTTAAACATGTTTGGCATTGGCCTGCATCTTCTATAGACCTTAGCAGGCATATTGCCATTAAATTTCCTGGGAGAAGATGCAGGTCAGTGCTAAAAGCTTTAGAAAAATCTCACCTTTTGACTTACGCTCCTGCTTTCCATGTGTGCAGAATATGGAGATTTCAACTTTGCCTAAATTAGAGGAGATTAAACTTCAGATTTCCAAGCCAGGCAAGTTGCTATGATTCATTTTTTCTCCCAGTTCCCTAACAAGATGGACCTGGTGCCTTTAAAGCCTTCTGCAAAGGAAAGATCCCCGAGGCTTTGAACCTCCTCTCCCATATTTGAAGAGCACCTTCACCACCAAACAACTGCCCCTTGTTGAGCAGACATTCAGCTCTGCGTAACATTTAAAACAGTCCCTGGGGCAGGGGGTTGACTAATCACTGTAGTTCATTGTGCTATGTACGGGTGCACAAGTGAACAGCAAATGCCCTGCTATGTCCATACTGCTCCGCTCCGTGCCGCTGAGACACGAACAAAGGCAGCATTTTCTCAGCAGGACGTGTTAGCTCAGGCACACTGCCACAGCTTCCCACCTTCTGCAGGTAACTGGATGCAGCGTAGACAAGTCTAATGTGGTTTCATGTGGAAATGAGTGGTAAATTATTAATATTAATAACATCTATAAACAACTGGTGACAACTTCAAGTGGCTTATTGTGTAGTACGTACAAGGCATCTGTTCATTATCACTCCTGATATACACGACAATTTACCCAAGTATCTATGCAGACACATTCCACTCTGAATTTCAGCGTTAAACACCAAGGTGCTAACAACATCCGAGAGGTCCGTGCTGATGAAACCACTCTACATACAGAAGTGCAAGTCCCCAGTGCCGGCGTCCTTCGCCAATAAATGGTGCCAGCGTGGATGAGCTTCTCATCAGTGCAGTTCATTTACATATGGATCTTGCCACTCTATAAGGTTGCAGCAATTGCATCAGTGGAAATTTGTCTAATTCAGAGAGGACCTGATTCTCACTGGAAGCCAGATGCCTGAAAGCTATTGCATGGCTCTGTGATGGTTTAAGGCCCAAAGGAAACTTCCAACAGCACGGCGACTAACCCATGAGAAAAGGCTGTGAGAAGGGAAAGGCAAATGGAGGTGTAAGTAATTCTGAAAAGCACCACTATAAGTTTATTATGTCAAAGACGGAGTAAGCCGTGATGTTACAATTTTTCTGTCAAGGACAGTGATAAAAAACTATCCTCACTCCGAGCTCTGGGATTTACAGCATAGGTTTCCAACCTCCAGAGGCTAATTATTTCAAGTCATCCTGCAGTGCACCCTGGGCAATGCTTTATGAAGTTAGCTTCATGTGGTTGAACACCCGTTACTTCATTGGCCTCTTACTGTCATGATGCAAAGATGGACTAGTACTTCATGTAGCAATTTTTAAATAGAAGTGGATGATTTTTCAAGTAATTATTAGCAAAAACGTCAAACAGAAAGGCAAAGGCTGGCTATCCTACTGAGCGGAACCACTGAGGCAGAAAATATGTGCCAGAGTATATAGTCAGAGCTGCACTGAGCTTGCTGTCAGACAACGTGTTCTATCAAACTGGAAACACAATACCAGGCTGCTTAGAATACCCTCCTTTAATGAGGTGGCCTGAGCCGCCATGCTCTGCTGTATTCAAATAAACACAGTAGCTTTTCAGCAATTGATTTTAATCTCATTTCCTGATCTGAGAAAGGCTCAGGAAACTCAACACTTTAAAAAAAAAAAAAATTGTTCTTTAATTGTTGTTGGCAACCTCATCTACTACCTTCAAAGGACAAGTTAATGGTATCTAAACAGATAACAGTGATACCACAGTGAGCAAAGGAGCTGTTCCTCTCTCTCTTTCACAAAGACCGAGTCTCAAATTACCAGATGTTTTCTTCGTCTTTTGGAAAAGAAAAAACATCTTGAGACCTTCATTAAAGGAAGGCTGCTGAATTACAAAACTCATCCCGCAGATCAGCGCCGTGGTAGGCGAACAACTTTGAAGTGGAGCATTGCAAAGGCCATCTACAGTGTACAAACTCCCTCCCCTTCGTCTGAACAGATGCTCCCATGAGCTATGAGCAATATCCACCCTGGACATTACTTCATTGAATTGCACGCAGACAAGAAGAATGATCTTTTGAGGTTAAAACACCGTAAACAGCTACAGAACAATCTTCTATTGATTTCTGCTGTGTTATTAAATCAGCCTAAGATGCAATATTCCTATGTGTAAATGGAGAAAACAGTTAATCCTTCCCTTCCTTCTGCTGTCTAATTTTCTTGGTTAATTATGCAAGCATTTTTGGACATGGACCAATCCTTTCTGTGTATTTAATAATGAAACCTGAAGACTATCTGTACAATCACACTGCACATAAATGGCCAATAATGGCAGTGTTCTTATCAGATGGCCACCAAACCTTGGTCATATCTCACCTTTCTGTAATTAGTTTCTGTATTGCGCTGCTTATAAAACCTAAAATAGAAACCTCTCCAGTCTTTGGGGAATTAAGGCACAGGTCAAACCATGTGACAAAACCCAAGCCAAGTAGATTTAGGAATAAAGATACAATAATTTGTTTTTATAAAAGGCTGCATGAAATAGGGGGAAAAAACCCTCAACCCCACATATAGTTGCAATAAAGCTCATTGCACACATCTCCAAAAGGCAGGCAAGTTCAAGGTAGAGCCACACACACGCCCCAGCAATTCAGCTGTGCTACATCTGGGGTTTCAGAGTAAGCCTGCATTTTAGTCGGGTCAGAGTGGGTGTTCCAAATACCTGTGTATCTGCAGAAATATCTGAGCTACAAGAAATGCACCACACAGCTGCTCAGCTCATTAACAGTATCCTCTTTGAAGTTACATCTAATTTTAGCAACTGAAATGCTATAGGTGGTTTAGGCTTGTAAACAGAAAGCAAAGCCAAGCCTTTAATGACTGTCCAGCTCATGACACAGTGAAAGGAATCTTATTGCCATTTAAGCCTGCTTAGCAATCTTGAATATATGGCATTGATTAACTTACTGTTAAGCTGCTGTATTTAAAGTGTCAGAAAAAACTGTGGGGACAGACTTAATTTTCTAAAGAGTAGCTGATTTTGATTCTACAGAAGCCTGTTCTCACTTGACCTGAGCTAGACCAAAGTCACTTAAACTGAAACACAAGTGTCCATAAATACAGAACTCTTTTAATGGCTTGTTTTCAATTTACACCTTATACTAGTTCTAAATCAAGCCTTAAGAGGTTTTAATTGTTTATTTTTTCAGTACATTCATAGCTATTTTTTAAAACACAGATTTGCAAGGGATTGTCCATCTGCTGGAAGAGCAAGCAGGTACCTCCACAGCTCCTGGACATCGATGTCTCAGAGGAAAAGCAGATGCTAGCCCAAATGTGTCTGAGGATTTGGCTTATCATCAATTACAAGTTTGGCCCTCAAAAATTGTCTCAGGATGTGTTGTGCTGGGCTAGCAATGTGCTTCTGGGAAGGAGACATACATCTTTCAAAATGGCTTGACCCAACCGGAGAAGATTTTGGAAAACAAGACCTGGTCTCTCTCTCTCTTGTCTGGACCAGGCACCAGGCATGGCACACACACAAGGAGAGGTGAAATCTGTCCTGGCCTTTCAACTGACATGCTCCCTCATGGCACAATGTCAAGAGAGACACCACGAAAATGCATGACTTCACGTAGGAGTTGCCAACTTAGGGCATGTATGAGCACGCGGGATGGGGCTGGGAGGCCTCACTCCTGCCGGCTTGCAGCCCCAGCTCCTGACTCTCAGAGCCAACATCTCCTGCCCTCCACAGGCTTCCTGCTGGCACGACTGCCCTCTAGTTTGGGAAGGAAAACGCACCTGAAGCATAGTCTGAAGAGCAATGAGAATCCGGTAAAGAGTCAAGCAAAGAGTTACTGGTAACTCATGATTAAGCATACATTTTTCAAAAGCCCATAAACAATTCAAGCATCCAACATTTTACTGAAGCCAGTGGGACGAGGTACTTATGTTAGTCACAGCATGTTGCTGGAAAAGCTACTGCAAATCAAGTCAGCGTTGTTTTCTTGGGAAACTGATTGATACTGACACAGATCCCAAGCTTTACGCTAAGGATATACATGAGTTTCCAGGGGGTGGGGAGGGGGAAACCAAAGAACCAAAATTCCTTCCCAACTGTGATGATTCATTAGGAAAAAAAAAAGTGAAAACCATACAAGCCCCTGGTCCTTCACATCATTACATTTCTGAAATAAAAATGACAATAAATGACTGTGCTAAACAGTTGTCCAAGCAGCAGAGAATCCCTGGCACTTTTAACCTCCATCCATTTGAAGTTTGTCATTTAGCAAAGTCTCTTTTTCTTCCCTGCGCTTCTAGCTGTTTATGTGACCCGAAACACTTTCTGGATGCAAGTCCCAGACCTCTCATATCTCATGTATGGAAGAATTAACCTGAGGAGGAAACTGTCAGACAAGCCTGACTCAAATTCCACCCTAATTTCAGCAATGCACAGAATGAGCTAACACCTTTCTGCAGAGTGGCAAATTAATATCTTATAACTGGAATGATCCATAGTAATCTGCATCCAAGACCTTTGCCACAGACCAGGACTCTATTGTACTTGCACATGAAAAAAGCACAAGAGATGGACTGGCTCTGAGAGCATGCAGGGCCACCAGCTGAGCTGTGTTTAGGTTGCAAGCAGCTCCCAGGGCTATGGCATGCGGGCATCAGAGGTTGCGTGGGTAAAACCGTTGTGGGAAGAAGTCATTTAGCAGGGACTCCCCATCCCACTGCTCCCTTTGCTCTAAGCCTCAACTGTACAGTCATCCCCCCACCATCCCAAAACACGGACCTTCTTGGGAGCCACTGCCATTTCCCACTCGGGAACCACTCCTGGCCCTCCTCCCCGCAGGTATGTGGTGCGTGGTGTGACTCTCAATCATAAGGGCATTTGGGTATGTTCCTTACAACACAAGAACAGTCCTACTGCAACAGACCAAAAGTCTCTGAGAAAAGCCAGAGTCAGGTTTCTAGGGAATGACATACGAACAAGCATGCTGGGACACTCTGAACACACTCTCTGCTTTCTGCCACTAATGGCTCCGAGATTTCTTAAGCTGAGGATGTCAACTTTGTATTTAAAGCTTCCCATGGATTTTTCTTCCAAAAAATTGTCCCCTCACCATCAGGAAGGCTTACCATGCTCAGTTCAACTTTATTCTATAATGTGTTTTTCCTAAAAAACTCTACCTCTAGATCATTTATGGCTGTGTAAGCACAACTGAATTAAAGCAGTGAGAATGAAATTAAGCAGTCCAGTCTTAATTTCAGCTGTGTTGTCTGTCAGACAAGTTATGAAAATATTTGGAGAGCCAAAAGCAGAAGACCAAGAAGGCTGAGGCAGTGGTGGCCAGTGCTGCTTATGGAGGAGGCCAACACAAGGGGAGATGGGTGGAGAGGCACCTACATCCTGAAGTGACTAATTAGCTATGGGAGATGCTTTTGTTCTCAGAACTGGGCTCTTCCTGCCTGCAGGAGATAATAGCTGTTGCTTTGCACTCGCACCTTCCCGATGTATTTTGTTAACACTATATAATCCTCCGAAAATCTTGAGATGAGGGTCAAGTTGTACTATATATATTTTACAGAAAGACATGTCAAGGCAAAGAGATGTCAGTGGATGACCTGGATGAAGAAGCAGATGTTTGGATTCTCCGGTTATGGTTATTGGGCAAGACTGCTGAGTGGTAAGCAGATCCCCAAGGGCTCAGAGCTGCCGCTCGCAGGCAAGGTAACAACCACCTTCACCTACAGTGTACCTACAGATCACAGGAGGGTTCCTCTCCAGAACTGTGACTCTGTGACAAAGTTTTTCCAAGTCCACGTGACCTGTGGCCCAGCATAGTGCACTTAGCCACAGCATGGATGCTACTGCAATGCTCCAAGGAAAGCTATAACAGTCACAGAAACATACAGTAGGATGTTTTGGGCTTTGGTATGTACAGAATCATCAATCTCTGGATAAAAGAGAGGACTTAGTATTCGGATGACATCAAACATCCTTGTCAGGATCATGACGTTCACATGCAGCTGACCTGAAAAGCAAAATATGCCCTTGACATACGTCCCAAGCTAATGTGAAGGCAATTTTACTGCAAGCATGAATAAAATAAACTCTCCCTGACAGGACTAAGGAAAGGGGTAAGAAATGAAGTGGTTTATGCTGTCCTCCATTAGTTAAAACCCTTTAGACTTTGCTTCCACCTCACTGCAGAAGGCTGCTGATGCAAAGGGTGATATTTGCCTGCAATCCTTCCCTGGGAAGTAATTAGTTTCCATTTAGAGGGATGACAAATTGATCAGGCAGGAATCTCACTGAGCTCTGAATTGAAGCTAAACTGTGATAGCTACAGCTCTGGCAAGTTGGGTTTGTAAGTCTGTCAATGCATTTTACAGTTTCAAAATTCAATCACCCAACAGCAGGAAAGACATTGGTGGTGTGTTTTTTTT
>VZTL01066156.1:74356-92316 GCA_013400535.1 Scopus umbretta | reverse complement strand
AAAAAAAAAAAAAGTAGAAGAAGAAGGAGAAGCGGGGGGAGAACCACCAAAGCCTACACTTCCTCCTGCAAGTTCATTATCGCCTCTCTAAAGCATGACGGTGGTGTGAAATGGGTTAGACGCACGGATGCCTCTGTTAACGGCCAAAGAAAAAAAAGTCGCACATCATTAGGAATGGAATAAACGATACCGAGGCACAGAGCAGAAATGATTTGATTAGCAATTTCCAGTTTTGAAAAGACCTGGAAGAGAACCAAATGACTATACAGAAGGTGTGATGGAGTTCTTAATTGCTGTAACTGCACAGGGAGACTCGATGATTTGTGACATATAATACAGCACAGTACGCTAACGCTAATAACTGTTAATTAACTGCAGCAATGATATACTCTCAAAATGCACATACAAGTTACCATAATTTCTAGATTAAAAGCTGCAACGTTTGAAGCCAAAGGCAGAGGGAAGGCAGCACAGAGGGAGACTGGGGGAAGAGAAGAAAGTGGAGAGGAAGACAGAGAATTTCCCCCTTTTTTTAAACCCTCTTTGAGCACAGCTGACATCTCACCCAGAGCAAAGTGGCCCGAAAGCACTAGGAAAAAAAAAAAAAATACTCCTGCCGAAATGCGAAACGATTCCTGAACGAACCTCTCCCTCCAGAGAAGCGGTTATTAATTCTGAAAGGCTGTTGTTGCACCAGGCCATCTGGCTGTGCCGTAAAGAGTTCAGTAGCTGCTGCTGAGCTAAGATTCCTGTCGGATCCCATTTGCCCCAGTGACATTATTCACTCGCAAACGTTATCACACCATTTTTTTCCCCATCACTGCTGTTTGCAAGTCGCTTTATTTATTTGCAGGCAGTTTGTTGCACTGCCCAGTGCAAAAATGGCTCTGCCAGGAGCCTCCAGGAAGCCAAGAGACAGCACCCTCGTATAACGGATGCTCGGAAGCTTGTTTAGCTCTGACTCCAAACAGTAGTGCTGTGTGTTAGGCTGGAAGGTAGCACTTAGCAAAAGCTGCTGGATTGACAGCTTGGGAGACTGAAGGCTTCTATTTATCCCCCAGCAAGCAGAGCACAGACACGTTCCCACACGCTGTCCTTCGCCAGTGTGCGTAGATGGGAATCACATGATACTGATTAGCTGTCCAGAACTGCTAAAACATTTTCTCATTCAGATCAATAGTAATAAAGAGGAGGGTAAGCCAGGTATCAGGCATGCAACGTCTGATCTTCCTACAGAGCTGCCAGCCAGCCCCAACAAAAAAATCTCTTGGCATGCTTCCCCTTCGAAGTTCTTTCAAATGCAACCGATCTGTAGTCTGTAGACAGGCTATTTAAATGTTACAGTCAGGCTAATCTTGTACCAATCCTAACACATCAATTACCCTGTGGATGGGAAAGCTAACAGGCTTTGTTCTTCCCTTGGTGTGTCCATTGTAACATGCTCTTTCTGGATGGCCTCCAAAGGAGAGTTAAGCAAAGTGGTCTACATTTTCGAAGGCACCACTCTCTGTACCACCATGGGACGAGTTCAGATCTAATCCCTGTGGCAAACAGTGGAAAACCAGAAAACAAATACACAAACCAACCTGAACATCTTCATTTCATAGCATCAGCGTTCACTAATGCACACTGGGATACAACGGATGGCAAAGATAAGAATACAAGCGCAGAGCAACGAGGAAAAAAAAAGGACTAACAGACTCGCTCAGCCTCTATATCCTCCACGTTCACACTGAAGCAGTGTGTTGAGAGTATGTGTGAAGTCTATCTATCATTTTAACATTGAAATGCCTTGAAAAATATTAAGGGTAAACTTTGCTGTCATTCCAACATATGGCAAGACACTGAAATATAGACATATCCTGAAGAAACTGGAGAATTTGAATGAACACCTTCTTTGACTGAAGAGCACATTGGTTCTGTATCTTCTAGTTTTCTGTCCACCTCCTCCTCCAGTTTTTTTTCTACTCGTTTCTTTTAAGCTAATAAACCAACCCTCCTTCAACACCCTCAGTAGCATGATATGCATGTACAGAGTGGAAAGAAAGAAGAAAAATAAGGTTATATTTATGTCCCAGTAAACGAATGATCTTCTATCTACCAAAAAAAAAAGTGTTTTTTTTTAATCTTAGGCACAAAAGACAGACTTGACCTACCGGACTGTATAGTCTTATTCCTTCCCCGGCTGTATGGCCAGTACAGACCAGTACTTTACACTGTCTTCTCCAGCACTCGGCCCAAATGTAAATGGCCTACAGGATGGCATTTTTACCATTTTCCTTGGTAGCAGAATGACACTGCTGGGACAGTCCTTTCCCTTTCCTCACCTCCATTTCTTCAAGGGCTCCTAGCTGTCACATCACTCCCAATTTTGCTCCCATGACCGCAGCCTCTAAATAATATTGCATTTTCTTTACCACCTAACACAGAACTTTAAAACCGATTTCAATCTGAAATGAATGCTGTGAAAACCAGTCCATACGCAAGACAGACGTTTAATAACCCCCATGGGAAAGAAAAGCTTCTGAAACTGCTAAAATGCATCCTGTGGGGATGTCAGCCTGGAGTGAAAGATTCTTAAAGACTTTTTGTGTGACAGCATCACACCCTCTGAGAGTCCCAGGTGCCATTAGGGGGGAGGAGGGGACTACACACTTGAAGAATTCGAGAATAATCAGCCTCAGGTATTAATGTTTTGCTTTAAGATGTAAAAGATAAGACATTGAAATTACATTATTTCCAGAAAATGGGGTGTTAATAAGACATAAAGCTACCTGTTCAATTCTCTACCCTCTTTTTGAAAGGATGCTGGTGCCCGTGTGATCCTGTGCATCATACATGATTAACAGCGGGTCACAACGATGTGATAGGAAGGTGGCCGCTGAAAGGCTGGATCGGCTTCTCAGCTACACTGGAAACAACTCCCTGTGTTATTTCCAC
Source organism: Scopus umbretta (assembly GCA_013400535.1). Classification (NCBI taxonomy): domain Eukaryota; kingdom Metazoa; phylum Chordata; class Aves; order Pelecaniformes; family Scopidae; genus Scopus; species Scopus umbretta. Next base: position 89,376 of record VZTL01066156.1, on the reverse strand, counting down.
CCCACAGCCTTTCAACAACCCCTCTCGCTGCCCTTTCAGTTTAGTCCCACAGAGACCACTGTCCCAGTGTCACATTAGGGTGACACCACTAATTTTATTAAAAAAAAAATAAAAAATTGCTCATATCTGATGGGAAATTGGAGGTAAAGGGGGGTCTCCTTTCAGGTCTTTCCCATTCTAAATCTGGGCTTTGTCTCAGCACTACAAAAACAAAGACTTTGAACAGGACAGCTTGGCACCCACCCTAGCGCAAGGGGGAATTAGGCTTTCCAACTTGCATTTTTTGCCTTTGAAATGTTTCCCCCATAATTAGAAGCAAATCTTTTGTCACAAGATGAAATTCCTTTGTGCAATAAAACAAAGCAAAGCCTATATATTACTTACTTCTCACTTTAAGCCTTAGCTTTCCTGGAGATTAGCTGCCTGATAAACCCTAACTGAGCCAAGGTTAAGGGCAAGACTCCCCTCTGAGCTGAAGTTGGGGGTTTCTCACTTCCAGATGGTGACAAACCCCTTGGTAGCCCCCAGCTTGTCCGAGGGCTTTCCTGGTCACCTTTAGCACTGGAAAAATCCTTCTCCTGTGCTGGCTCCTGGAAGAGCACCTCTCAGCCACTGGACACCCACAGGGGCCCTCCAGCCTGTACTCTTGTGATAATAACCTATGTGAATTTTTTTCTTTATTTCTTCATCTGTGACTTTCCTAAACATCTCTCTCCTGATTTCTGTAAATAGCTACTTCTGCTTGCTTTTCCCTTTAGCCTGGCTGGAGTTCAGGGTGATTTGAAGGTAGCTGGAGAACAAGGATCTCTGAACAGGAGTGCTGGGTTACTGCCACTGGTGTCCTAGCCAGGCAGTGCAGCCCCCAGAGTATTTAAAGGATAATGTGTGCATCCATAGGAGCCACAGGGGCCAGTCTGACAGCTGGTATCAGAGCGGCAGGCAGAGGCAGAAAGTCTCTAGGGCACACAGAGAGTCACTGGGGGCAACACCTGCACCTTGAGTGCTGCAATGGGGCTTGTCCCATGGGTACCCCACGAAATCCCATCAGCCAATAACTGCAGCTCTGCAGACACTTAGCTGTTCACTTATCCTTCATACCTCACATTCCTGATCCTGCCTTCAGTCTTAGACTGAAGGATAAAGTGGTTGGATCCCTAGGTCTTGGCTTAGTCTTTGCGCTTCTTGCCCAATCTTTGGCTCGTGCCAATGCAATGTTTCTCTGGTTTCTCAGCTTGCCTCTGGCTCTGTCTCTAATGCAGGGTCTACCCCCAGCCTAACCCCTGGGAGGGACCACCTCTGTCTTGGTCGTGCCACACTTGAAATCTGCCCAGGGACTAATTTCATCCACAATGTCTCAGCTGACGTGCCAGCATTTATGCCAAGTGAAAATCCTACTGGGTCGCAGAAGTGCAGCTTGTTCTAGCTGCATGAAATACAGTATTCCTTCACTTACTACAATCACATAGGTATTTTCTGCCCCAGATGGAAACAAATAATTTTTTATGAAGATCTGTTTTAACCAACAGCATATATAAAACAAAAGAGAGAGAAATATTTGAGGTTTGCGGTGGTTGGAATCTACACGCAGAAAATTAATGCTTTGACATGTATTTTGCGCTTAATCTTTTGTGACAACTTTTTTACATTTGTAAGAGTTATGGATTTTAAAAGTCACAGCTAAGATTGCTTAATGAGCATTCACCACCCTGGAAGTGGAAGCAAGGCTGATGTGGTTTAGTCAGCTGTTAGCTTTATTGCCTCTCTTCTGTACTAAAAGTGACAAGTTGAACACATTATAGAGAGCTCAGATGTGTTATGTAGATGAAGCCTGCAGCAATATCTGCCTGCTCTCTATTATTTATGATGTCTATATAATACAATGGACTGAGATTTAAGCCATTGTGATGCAGTTTGTTTTCCAGGGTTCTAAAGTACAGCACATTTTACAGAGAATTGCATCTCTGTTACATATTAATCAAATCCATCTTACATGCAGCTCTTACACTGTAAACTAAAGGGAAAGAAAGATTAAAGCGCTTGGCTTTTCCTCAGCTGTCAAGGACTGGCAATAAAATAATAATACGGGCTTCTAAATAATGTGTGTGTGACAGGCCTTTGCTCAGTTGTACAGTCCTTTATGGAGGTTAACTACAAAATAAGTTCCACTGAGTGATTGAGAACAGGCGAGTGTGTAATACTGTAATGCCAAGCCCTGCATAATTCTTTGCAAAGTTCATTTACAGAAATTCTCCCAACTTGACAAGCCAAAGTCGTTGCTGGTCCAGGTACTCCACAGGGGTGTGAAGAAGTTAACTCCTTCTGCTCCCGCTCCAAAACCCTGGCCTTTTGAACCTGCTTCAGCTGTAGCCTATTAAAACAGAAAACTCCACTCCAGCAACAAAAGCCAGTCTTGCTGTTTTTTTAGGAATATTATTATGATGGAAGTCATGGGAAAGTTATTTTATTATAAAATATATAAAACCCTGTAGAGGTCTGTGGTTTTGGATTTTTCTTTTCCATCATTAGCTAGAGTTTTGAAGATCAAGAGGTGGAATTTTTAACAAAAGCCTAAATCCCTAGCAGTTTTTAAGACAGTATGAATTGTGGAATTTATTGCAGGGGTTTGTTTTTGCTTTTTCTGCCAGGCAGCCTTTTAAAAGTTCATATGTCTACTCTGCCTTATTACCCCCTCAGCAGAAGGGCTCAGCATGCCACAGCTTGCAGGTGGTCTGCCTGCTTCCCATCAGGTTATTTATGTAGTGCAGTGGAGTGACAGAAGGGAACACGGGAGCAGGGAAGAAGCAGTTGAGACCATCACAAGTCACAGTGATGCTCAGCCAGTGACAAGGCTCAGGACTGATGATCTAGTGTTTTAGTGCAGGCTCTCTCACGGACTTTCCACGTGGCTGTAGGTGTCACCACTGTCCTCAAAGGGAGACAGCAATCAGTCTTTACAGAGCCCTGAAAGCCATGGATGAAAAATCATGGGGTAAAAACAGCATTACTCTTAAGCTCTGCTTAAGAGAAGATAATTAAGATAATTAAGATAGGAGAAAGGAATAAAGGACATGTGCGTGAGTGTTCAACAACACTTTACAGCATGCACAGACCACTTCTGCAAGCCCCTATGATGCCTTAAACCACTCTGTGGTGGGGCAGAGGGGTCCAGCCCATGCCTGCGGCTGCCATTGTCAGAGGAGCCAGGAAAGAGCCAGGGCTGCTCCAGCCCTCTTGCAACTGCACCCTTAGGAGATGGTGCTGGAAAATTCAGCCCTGGATTCAGAGCACTGCAAAGTTTTAATGGGATTTAAAGCTGGGAGCTCCTGGTGAAGCCAGCATAAAGATCGCGCTGCTGGAAAAATGTGAATTCAGATCAGGATTTGCATTCTGGAGGAAGCGGATATGTGCCTGGGTGTGAGGTTTGGCTCACCTGTAAACCAAGAAGTAAAACTGAGTAGTGGTAATTTTAGGATCACTAGCACCAGCAAAGCAGCTTAGGAAATCAAAGGAAGGGCAAACAAATTTTAGGCTTCAGGGCACCATCTGGTTGTTGCAAGGAGCCAGGGAGAATTCATATCCCCTTCACACACACCACAAGGCTACCAACAGCTCCATGCGATCTTCTGCCACCCCCATTTCACAGAACAGCATTTGTTTCCTTGCTGATCTAATACACAAGGGCAAATTCAATGTTTGCTCTCAAAGAACTGTCTTAAAATGCTATTATACATTTCCCTTGGGTCAGGGTGGTATTTCAAGTACATTGTCATGAAAAGAAGATGTTTCCTAGTATTTTCTGTTCTTTCCTTAGCTCATCAGGTCTCCTTTTTCATAGACCTCTTGAAATGCTGGATGTTGATTTCGCAGCCTGTTTTTCACTGCTATATTCACACTGTGACTACTGGGACTCCTCAGCAGCATACAGGTGTTGCACAGCCACCTGCGCACTTCACAGCATGGGTATTTGATTTCTTATTTTTATTTTTTTTTAACTCAAAAAAACGTTTTAAGCCTCAACCTAAATCTCACCAAATTCTTTCATAAGGTCCCCATGGTTCAGGTTCGTTCTTAATCACAGCCAGTCTCCCACAGTGTATTGCCACTGTCTTTAATGGATTTACTTCTGATTGACCCTATTGCATACAGGAGAGAGGAAACAAACCTCGTTAGGGTGTCCTGCGTACCACAGGTTACATCTGGAAAACAGTAAATAAGCATGAATGCACTAAATCCTGAGTTCTCAGGCTTTTTGTCTTCCAGTAGCGATACCTTTGCAAGGAGAGTCCATCTTTAATCTCCATTCGTGCTGAGTACGCCACAGATAACTGTAACTCAGTGTACAGCTCTCTTGGCAACTTCTATGATACTGGTACTTTTTCTTAAAGCCTTTGAACCCTCCAGACTCCCAAGACCAGGCTGCAATCTAAGCTTTCATTTAAGTACAAAAAAAGGAAATTTGACTCCTCATGATTCCAAGGAAAAGCTTGACCATGCTTTTGGCTCAACCCCATCAAAACAAAATGCAGAGCCCAACGTTTAGTACTGCAAAAAACTCATTATTTTAACAAAGTCTTCTCATCCCCTCACGGCTGTCAACATCGAGCTTTTCCACTCACTGGAAGCCACCTTACAGCCTCTCACTGCCTTTCAGCCATATCTACCAGGCCAGGCATATCTCCCAGGCAGGAGAAGTCTCTTTGAAGCCAGGGGCTGCCAGGAAGAACTGTCTCAGCTTTTCATTTTCCCCAGTGAATGGGGAAAGATACATTCTGGAAAAGGATCAAAGCTCCACTGAGGGAGAAAATGACCCTGCCATCCTAGCAGCCCTGAAAGGTTCCTTAGCCCTAATATGGAAAGTTCCTGAAACAAAGCTTCGTGTCAGAGAGATGCCGTCAGAGTCCGAACTGGTAACTGGGGGACAGTCATTTCCATTTCTGTGTAAGCAACACTTAAAAGGATGAATTAGAGCTAGCCACACAGAGGAGCAGGCTGGTTTCTTTTGCTTTACTCTACATGGAAAGTGGCCTTCATGCCACCTGACACTCAGGGATCACTTCTCAGGCTATGGGAAATGAGCTGGGAAAACACAAGCGCAAACCTCCTGTGGTTTATATGTCTGCGTCAGGCGAGCCGTGCAGAATGCAAAGGCGAACCTTTCAGTCCTCCCTTCTCCCCAGCCTTGAAAAGCCAGCACAGTGCCCCATTCAGTAGGGGATTTACCGCAGGGTTTGGAAAGCACCAAGTGTTAGACAGGAATCTTGCCCTGACTGAACCTACTTATAAACCCTTACATTAATAGGCAGTGCTGTGAAGAGCCAATGGCACAGTGTGCGCAGAACAGAGTTGTAAGTCACAGCGCAGGTTTGCTGAATGAGCTTGGGACCAGCTGCATCCCTTTACTCCCTCAATAACACACTGATATGGGCACATTTATTTTCTTGTTGAAGCAGCTCACAGAATAAATGTGCATCCCATCCAAGGGGAGATTACTGTGGGAGCAGATGTATGCTATACTGCAAATAGTAAACTTATGGAGCCCTAATCCGATACAATACAATTTAGTTTCATACAAATCCTTTGAAGAAAGTACCACAAAATGCTTTGCAGCAGCAGAAAGTGGAGCCCCGCTCACTGGCTGTGGCATCAGGCAGCTGGGAGCCCTGTGCATCTCAATTCCTCCTGCTGACCCCATCTGACCAAGGCATTTGCACAGCCCATGCTTCAGCTCATCCAGCTGGAACCCAATGCATTCACCCTCGCGGGAGAGCCTGAGCATCAACTCCTGTTTGCAAAGTGCTCGGAGATCCCCAGGCAAGCGGGGCTGTGCAGCTATTAACACAGCCGGTACACTTTACTGCACACGTCTGGGTCAGCAACTCCCAGACAGGGCAAACTACACAGGAAGACAAAGTTAAGTCTCAAAAAACCCTGAAATTTAATAGCAATAAGGTACAAATCCATGCAGGCTGGTAATGACGAGGCAAAAAAATGGAAATTTAAAGTAGTGGGGGAAGGTGTAATAATGTAGCATTTAGCACTGGCAGCAGAGAAAAGCAAATTGGTAGTTTTTCAAGGGCGACCTGAGGCAAGGAAGTGGCTCAGGGGAGCAAAGGGAGAGCTGTTCCAGTTAAATGGACACAAGAGAAAGATCAACCCCCAAGTGCGGAGTGCTCCAAGAGGAAGAAGAAAGAGGAGGCCGAGAGGAGCAGGGAGGGCACAAGACACAGCAGATGAGCATGTTGGAGAGGTGGGATGAGGCAAACCCGTAAGGAGCACAAAAACCCAGGAAGACGTGTCTTTTTTTTAATTGAAGATGAACAGTAAGAGGCAAGCAAATTTAATTGGAAATGTAAAGGCTTCCTGTTTTACATCCTTTGCTTTACATCTTCATTGAGAATCAGCACATAGCATTGCAAACAAAAAACACCCCTCATGAAATGCAGCCTGCTGCAATCTCTGTCTTTCTGGGTCTTGCTTTAAATAGTCAATAGCCCAGTCCTATGTCTTGTGCTGATTATTCAAGAGCCATTATGATATCAGTGAATGTCTCTGATTGCATTTAATTCAAGTATGCAATATATTTTGAATTCAACTTGCTCCAGCAGTCCCCAGCTCTCCCTCCCCCAAAGTATAACAGATCATTTAAAACCGAGCAGGTCACATCCTGAGCTGTAGGTACTAACCATGTCATTTCTTCCTCTCCTAGGGGCTTTAAATCCTGCAACTGCTGCCCTGCCAGCGGGAGAGGTGACCCCACATTTGTCCTGCTCATCGCTGGCTAATAACCATTAGGGACAATGGCGAAGCTCCCACCTGCTGCCCAGGAGGAGTGCAGATCGCTCCCAGCAGGATGCCAGTGCTGAAAATCTCCTCTCCTTTTCATTACAGGCTTTTGTCACTCTCACGCCCCCAGAAACTACTCAGGAGGGCTCTCAGGGAATTAAACTGCAGTGACAAAGTGGGTCCTACCCCTTCACAAGTTAGCAAACACGGGCGAGGGCTGAGGCCGTGCTAGTGCATCTCTGCGCTGATTAACAGGCAGCCATATAATTTTTTCCCCATGAAGGGATGTGTGCTGAAACACAGCGAAGGGAACAAACGGGGATACTCGCACCGATGTAGCACAGGTTTAGCACACACACACAACTCATGCACAAGGCAGCTTGTTCTTTGAGGGCAGCCCTGGGCAGGGCCCTGGGCCCCCAGCCCCATCTGCACAAACGTGTCTCTGAAAACCCACAAGCAGCCGCTGGTGCTCATGGAGCCATGCGGAGCTGCACTGGCGGGACAGCTCAGGGGAAGCACTGGCATGCTCAGGGCCGGTGGCAAGAGGAGCTTCAGTCAACCACAGTGCTTTCAAAATGCACCAGAACGTAAACTCTCCAGGGTACTGGCCTTACCTTGGCAGCACCGCAGCTGCCTGAAGAGGGGTTTCTGCCCTTGTGGCAGCCCCAGCCCCATCATACAGAGCTCCGGGACCTCTGGGCCACAGGTTCTGCTACAAAGTCCCCATCTTTAGACCCTTTGCAGCATCTCTCTGTGAAACACCTCACACACTGCCTGCAGCAGCACGGCTGGCTCCTCCCGCTGCCCTGACGGCACCCCCTGCCCTCCTCCAGTGCCTCCACAGGCAGTGTGGTCCCTGGGAAGGGAACAAATCCCGCATCTCTATTTTTTGGTGCAAAATGGGGTGCAAAAAAAAAAAAGCAGCCTGGCTCCACCTCAGCCGGTATAAATAAGCGGATGCCAGCGGCGCTGTGCCAGCACGCTCCAGCTGAGGCTACGGCATGAGGTGTATCTGTATTTTCACACCAGCCCATTGTAAGTCTCTGCCTCGCACTTCCCTGAAACAGCAGCAGCCCAGCCCCACACTGCAGTGAAGTATTAACTCATACCGAACACAGTTTGTCTCCGAGGACCCTCTTGGCCCCTTCGTCATCCTGTGCTGACATTTTAATCGCGCTTTTGTGGGAGCCGGCTGGCAGTTTGTCATCAGGAATGGCGCGGCGAGGGGCCAGCTTGGGCTGCTCGCTGTGGCGGCTGCCGAGGGAAGCAGCCCATTCTGACAGACTGAGCAATAATCTGAACTTACTGCGCTGAGCCTGTGGGACACCAGCCGGGCCGCTTTATCTTCTTCATTAAAGTGCGCTCAAAAAAAAAATCCATTTTCCTTTAAAGTCTCAGGAACAGATGGAGTAAAATTAATTGCGCCATTAAGTCCCGATAGACAATACCAGAGTGGTTTTCTTTCAACAGTGCATGTGTGTTACAAAGTGCTCTTCGTAAAAGGCAATTACTGCAACATTTGCCATAAAATAAAGGTTGCTTTAATGGGCAATAAACACAGGCTTCAAATTTTGTATGAAATGGGTCTCTAAAGGGCGCTGTTATAGGCAGCTCAAAGGCACAACTGACTTTAGTATTTCTGCTCTGGCTCCAGCTCAGCTAGTTCGGAGAACAATGATTTCCACCCTTGGATATTTTCTGATGGAATTATGTATGCCATGTCAGCGCACGGCTGGGCCTTCCAAGCTACCTTTTGCTGGTTGGGAAATGGTGGCCAGGCAGGCTCCAATGCCCGCGCTGCCAGCTGCCATCAGCGACGGCAAGAGAGGGATGCGTGGCCGGGAGCCAGGGAGGAGGAGGAGGAGATGGCCAGGGCCTGGGCTGGTTCTTCTGCTGAGCAGAAAATAATAAGGCCTTGCTTCCTGACATCAGATCCCTGCCAGTCTGAATTACCACAGGGTTTGTTTGACGCAAAGCCTGACATATTTATTTATATTTCTTTTTGACATAAAATACCCTGGAAAATGGATACCACATCCTTGCAAATAGAAGGAGGGGACTATAAAAATGTGTGTGGGTGGTGTTCAGAAGACAAGAGACAATGGCATTTCTATGCTTTTTGCTCTCTGGGCACTAAAAAACAAAACCAGTCGTTACCCCACCAACCCACCATGAAACAGTTCGTGACAGCACTGCGAAACACAGCTTCTAAACAGGCTTGTTTGGTGTCTTAACCAGAAACAAAACAACAAATCTACATCATTTGCACCAAATGGTACATTGTATTTTTCAAGTTAACAGCCAGCCCCACCCTGGGAGTAAAACACTTCACTTACAGAGATTTCAGTCCTACAGAATCACCTATGGTATTAAGACAGATGCCTGACAAAACCTGCGCCCTCTTCCTGCAGTGACCTGCCAAAAATCCCCTCTTCTGTCTTGGTACATGTGTGGTTGTCCTGGGTGCAGGCACATGACCGCACACTTCTGGATAGGGAAACAGCTTCTATCTGATTGTTGCTCAGATTTATTTGAAGAGGAGGGGAAATCATTTCAATTCATTGTATTTTCACATTCCAGTAATTACAAAGCGAGCATGACATATAAATGATCCATTAATTGAAATATGGGCTCTATGAGCTCCAATATTTATAGTGTAAATCCATATTTAATTAAATAAAGCCAATAATGCTCATTTCAAAGGGAACATTGAAGCTTTTTATTTAACCATGTAGTTGATGCTGTATGTGCTCATTTCTCATCAGCTCCTTTTAGTAAATCACCACGGCCGAGAGAGGTGGGGGGGACACGTGGGGATGTGGGCCAGCGAACTGGAGAAACACCCCAACACTGGGGTTCTCGAGCAATCCCTGCTGATGGGGGTACTCTACATCACTGTTACTACACACCATCGCTTCTTCTTGGTAATAGCATCAGTCAGCACCTCTGACTGAGCAGCTTTAATCACCCACTTAATTGCCTTAATCGCCTTTTACATAACTAAGAAATCACAACACTGCAATTGTCTGACTCTGACACACAGTAACATCAGGGGTGTGACATTAATGACGTAATTATATTAATTGCCGGGGGCTAATGTTTCAGGATCTCAAAGTAACAGACGCTAACCCCAAAACCCACACCACGGCTGCTCCTCGGGTACTCGCTGGATATAGCACAAAGGCCAACAGGAGTGGCGTAGGTAAGTGCAAGCACAACAAAACAGGCTTCGTCACCCTGATCCCAGAAAACCCATGCACCTCTCACTGTCTTGGGTCTCTAAACAAGTACTCACACACTTGAAAAACCAAAACAAAACCCAAAACCAACCAACCAAAAAAAAACCCCATATATATTGTTTTCTTTGATATCTATTGTTGAAGTCACACATCTGAGCTCGCTGTGAGAATTACTCAGTGCAGAACTGGAAAAAGCCCCATTAAAGCCACATAGCCCTGCTCTGTGACAACATGAGTGCCGTGCCCACAGTGGATGGAGCACTTAGTACTTCCGTGGGACAAATTTTCACAGTTTTATCAGACTGTACCAAGATGATGTTTTCCTTCACTGGATCAGTATTCAGATGCTACTTTCCTTTAGAAGAATTCTACCCCATTTCTCCTTGCAGCACTATCAACCCTCCCTGCTATGGTGTTTACAAACTTTAAATTCCACTCTATTCCCTGTTTCTGTTAGTAGTCAGCTGGTACAAGAAGGTAGAGAACAACAGTCCTCTGCACTGACAGGCACTAAGATGGTGGTTTGATTGCACAATAAACCCAATTTTAGGGTGGCACTTACCTGATGAAAAGCCCTGCAGCCTTCTAACTCAAAGGGCTGGTTGCGTATCAACTCACACTGCCAATGCAAATTTAAAAAAAAAAACTTGATGGGTGAATTTGTCCCCGCAAACTTTACCCTGGAGGAGGTATCATCTGTCATCTCACAGCTCATATAAAGCCAGCAGAAAGCCCAAAAGCCAACATAAACTTCTATTATACACTTTAGCTAACTGGACAGAATTGTAACCGCATAAATACACCTGATTCAGATCAAATTAATATTGCTGGGATATTCCAGGAATGCACCACGCTGGTACTACACATCCTGCAACTATGGCCTGGGCATCCTTATATAACCCAAACCACACCCGAAAATCAAGACATAAAGGCAAGGACCTTCTAGACAGCATATGAAGAATAATCTTTAGCAAGCCATCAGATCCTTGGTGGCCTCAGCCTCAAACACATGACTCCAGTTTGTACAGAATCGATGCTGAATTCATTCCTGTGCCTTGATTTACCTCTCCAACAAGCTGCATACATCTACACTGGATTTTCAAAAGCATGCAGTGCAAAGCTAACTGTCCTCTTGCGTAGTACCCTACCTTCAGTGAAACCCAGATTAAGACCCAAGTGATGATCCTACCTAAAGCTTCTCTTGAGCAAGCCCCTTACAAGCTTAATCCATTGCATGTAGCTCAACACACAACATGCAGTGGGCTAATGAAACTGTCACCCTGTACCACAAACTCAAAGGTCTAAACTGATGGTGAGAAAGAACCTTGCAAGATGAGTGTGGCAGTACCCAGGGTACACTCTGCCAGTTCAGATCTGTTCAAAACCAGACTGCAGGCTAAGCAGGTATGTCTGTCCTCTGGCAGCTGATGCAACAGCACAAAGCCAGAAACCTTTCTGTGCTTTGTTGGTAAAATAGTTAAGTGATCTCTGATGATGGATGAATTCTGAAGGTGGGATGGTATCTACAGGAAAAAAACAGAAAGAACATGGAATTTCCTGACCCTTACCTGTCCCTCATGAGGGTCTGCCAAGAAGAAGAAATTCTCGTCTGAGGTTTTGGTACAGGCTATAATCAGAAGAACTTGAAATCACGCATTTCATGAAAGAAACCCCATCGCTTCTTCCAGCCCCATCCTTGCCAATGACACAGCACAGGAGATAAGCATTTGCCGCTGAAAGTGGCATACAGAAGTGAATATAGGTTTTATTACTTTTCAAGTTTTATTTACAACTCCACTATCTCAAAAGCTAAAGAGGAGTCCTCAGTATGAGCTGCATGAAGTAAACAAGATGCTAAGAGCTTTCACGGCTTTTTAGTGCTAATGACAATTAATAATAAATGGATACTTCAATAATCTATCCAGTGAAAGGCTTCACAGGCATGCAATACACTTCCTGCACCGTGTCCTTATGGACCATTGACTTACTGAAAACTGAGGCATGGTAAAAGTTAAGGGAGTAAAATAACAGTAATGGGAGCAAAACAACTGAACCAGGTAACCAAGGTGCCTGAGCATACCTGGCATTTAGGCTGAGGTTTTAAGCAAAATAAGCTAACCTTTCAACTGGTGGCTGTTGTAAGGTTACATTCCAGGTTACCATAAAGTTACTGTAAGGTTACCATTCTGAGACGGTAAGAAGGTATACAGGGAGAAAGGTATACCTACTGAAATCCTCAGGTCCTGCAGTTTGCATGCTTAGATTTTTAAACTTGTTAACAAAGTAAAAAAGGACAGGATCACATGCACAAAAAAATAAACCCCAAATAAATCTGCAGAATTCCCCACTTTCCATAAGGGTCTTCACCTTTGCTGTTCTGCATTGCTGAATTTATAGATGCCGAATTCTTTATCCCTAGGAAGCTAATTATTATGAAAGGTCAAAATAAATAGCCTCACTTGTACATAAAGCTGTTGTTAATATAAAGAAGTAGACAACTCCAATTTACAAGCTATTTTGTTGTTATAATTACAGAGCTCCTTTCGCCAGAGAGTTTGCAACCATTTGGTTTAATTATGGACTAAGGAGAAGAGGAGGGGGAGGAAGGACAGCTGTGTCCCTACAGGACAGTGCTTTCCCAGGTATCACAATGGCGTACATTGAGGATAAATGAAAGTCAGCCCCCATGGGCTTCCTTAAACACTTGCCCTAAAGAAGAAAGATGCTGTGGAACCAGGCAAGCAGCTACCAAAGGGTTAAGCAGGCAGCCCATTAGAAATGTCCTTCAGTTCTGTGTCTGTTTTTCCTTACAGAACATTAAGCTCAGTGGGGCAGTCAGAAACCCCTGTGGTGCCCCCATTAAAAAAGATCAAGTCGCACATGTCGATATCACAGCTTCACCCATACTGTAATTTGTCTGACAGCAGCTAATGCTGCTGGTCGTGGCCAGGGAAGACCAGGCTGCCTTTTAAAGAGAGACCCAAATCCCCTTAAAAAAAAAAAAAGAATTTTGTGGTCAGACAAACTGCTTAACAATATAAAGATGCAATAAGCGTTTCTGCCACTCCTCCCCTCCCACTGGAAGCAGGATAAAGCCCAGCACACTACAAAATAATCCCAGTAAAGGCACTGCCAGAGCACTAACAAAATGCTCTGGTGCAGTCAAAGCATCATCCTTTGTTTCCCCCCCTCCCCTCCTTTCTTTCTTTTTTTCCTTAATGCCAAAGGCATTAAAAGAGATGAAAACCACTCCATTGAGGTAGGTGAAATGTTAATCCATTGGCCTTACTTTGCTGGGAAACCAGGGTTTGAATGAGGCCCAAGGCATAAATGAAATGAGTTTAGTGATCTCAGTTTAATTCTTAATAGGCCACAACAGGCATTGCAGATACAGAAGATACAATATTAGGAAATACAAACCCTTTCAGAATTGTTTTTTCCTTTCGGCTAACGAGGGTCAGGAGAGAGTTAATATGGAAACTAAAACCTTAAGCCAACCTAAATAGCTCTCTATCCAGTTAGAGTGCACAAAGACAAGGGGAGATGCTGTTTGTGAACCCCATGGTTAGGAGCCATCCTGCAGCAAGGCAGACACTGGAAAAGCTGATCTGCAGAAATTTAAGGCCCCATCTAAAGCACAGGAGGATTTCCAGTGACATCTCAGCAGGCTTTGATTCAGGCCTACATAACTGCACATAACGGGACTGTGTGTAAGTCCCACTGAAGCCTATACTTCAGTGATGTTGGTATGGCCAGTCCTTTTGTTAACGGCATCTTGAAAGCCACAGATCCCGCCAAATAAACTGGAGTGGGAGGAAACAAAACCAATCAAACTCCAATCCCTTAACTAGCATCATCCTTAGAAAAAACAGGTCTAAGGATGCCAGCTAAAGGTGCTTCAGTAATGTTTACACGGGAATTTTAGTTCCTCTCAGAGTTTTCTTAGCTCCAGTTGTTGCAGTGGATAGATTTACTGTAGGTCTCAGGTGGAAAGTCAAACCTTTTAAATGGAGATATTTTGCAAACACCACCTGTCAGTACTGAGAAAGATCAATTTTGCTTTGCGGGAGGGCAAGGTGTCACTTTTTCATTCGCAGAAAAAAAAGGAAGAAATAATGCATAGAGACTGGATAACAGAGCCTAGAAGAAAACCAGCAGCAAAACAGCTATTCAGAAAGATTTAATAAAAGTAAAATATTTTTAAAAGCAATAATGAAGTCCAGTTTTGAGCTCCTCGTGGATCGAACCCCATGGAATTCTGCAGTGGCTAAATTCTAGCTCTCCTGTGTGCATTGAGCCAGTATCTTCCAAAATCTTCATTTCTGTGGATCTGGATGTGGTTTCTGTGGATCTCTCCCTGCTATTTGACTATGGTTTCATTGCTCTGCACGTTCCCATACTCAGCACATAAGAAGCTGATCACATAATGTCTCAGCAGATTGACAGAACTGGGGGGCTGGAGCAGTCTTCTCTTTGCAAAGGCAGCTTTGTCATGTGCCAGGAGAACCCAAGCCAATTCTTCCTGCTTTGCAAGAAGCAAGGAAACACCCAGTGCTGTTTGGAGACTCCTCCGTACCAGCTCCCTTTATTTGAGCTCTGCCTCTGGCCTCATGTCCCTCTCCTGGGGAGGAGAGACGACAGAGACCAGGTGCCCATATGATGGAAGAGTCCCAGGACACTGTAGGCATGAGGAAGAGGCAGAATAAAGGCAGGAGGAAGGGTGAGCAGTCTGGCTACTGTAAGACCGGGTTACTACCCCAAGAAAGCCCACGGCAGCCAATTTCTCTGCATTCTCCTTCCTTCCCCTCTAGTAACCCACAGGCAGCACTGCTTACACACTCCTGTTTGCTCCCAAGCTCTGCATCTCAACCTCTCTTCCCATCACCAAATGATACACCAAGCATAACATGGTATCGTGTCTCCTTTCAGCTTACCCTTGTGGGCCACTAGATTCCAAAAATCTGATTTCAGGGATACTAGGTACAAAAGCCAGAA
>VZTL01066156.1:45000-74313 GCA_013400535.1 Scopus umbretta | reverse complement strand
AAAAAAAAAAAAAGCTTCCTGCAAGCCCTCAAACACCTCCAGCACAGTTCACTAAGGTAACAAAAAAGCAAATACATAGCCTACAGAGTGACACGGACATAAATCCTTCAGGAGGCTGTCTTATCTCACCACACAGAAATTTAATCACCCAACTTGCTACACATCAGGTTGGTGAAATACATCTTAGTCTTGATGCCTGCAGAAAACAAGCTCTTCTCTTAAAAGGTGGTAGCAATGACATACCGGAGAGACACACACACACACACACACATATATATATATGTATGAAAACATCACTTTCATGGAACTGTGTGATAATAGCATTTCCAACCTGGTGGCCTAATGAACACATGAAGCGGTGTTCACAGTTAGATACAAAAGCATTAAAGTTAGCTGTGGATGGCTCCATTACCATTCAATCCATGACTGCACCAAGGGAAGAAGAATAATTTAAAAGTTTACCTAACAAATTACAGGCATGCTTGGCAACGCATTTCTATGACAAAATGCCTTGAGCTAGTATTGAGAAGTCATTTCTGCATCAAGCGTACTACAGGTTTGACTCCTGCCATTTTTGGTGACAGTAAGAGCTGGAAATGCAGTGCTGAAAGTGAATTTGCTCAGCCTCGATGTGCCAGCCGGTCTCCCCACTTCCCTGAAGGTGGAGACGTAAGAATATAGATTACGGGTTCAGCGCAGTCACACTGCCATATTCTCCGAAGGAGAAACCTTGCAATGAACCTCAATTTGAAGGGGCTGTTATACATCATAACCTCAACAGATGACTAAAAATGAGAATACAGGAGATGGGTGTTCTAGCAAAGACTGAGAGACTATCTTTGGGAAATCAAAGGATGGAACAAGGAATTAAGACATATGAAATACAGTCAATCTAAAACTAGTGACAGATTTTGGCTTGTACCTTTTTAGACTTTTCAGCTGTTTCAAGCTGCAATAAGCCTCTTTTTCTCTCAGCTTCGCTCAGGCCAGTATCCTGCTAGGCTTCAGGGAGACACAAAATGTGTTTGACTAAAGAACAGGCTTTACAGTTAACAAAGGTGCAATCTACACTGATAATGTATTCCTGCACGTAATGGCCTGAAAGTACTATAATCATGTATGAGCTTTCTCAAAATTATTTATTAATGGAAGAGATCATATAAGATATTGCTCCTTAATATGCTTGAAAGACTCCCATAAATGCACAGAATCTTACTCCCTGCTCTTTGAATAGGTGTACCGGACCTAAGTTGAACACAGCCACGTTACACAAACACAAAACTACTGTGAGAGAGGAGAAAATCAGGAACATCTCAGACAAGAAACCAGCTCCCTCAGCTCCAGCTCAAGAACCTACAGTCATCGCAGCTGTCACATCCCACCGGGTTGCTATGGAGATAATTGCAATGTCATAACTAAAGGCTAATGTCAGCACCAGGTTTTACAAGGAAATGATTGGATTGTATTTTTAATTTAGCCCCAAATTATTGCAACTTCTCCAGCAGGAAGAAAATGTGAATTGTATATTTAATTTTTTGACAGCAACAGAGCATAACTTTATGGTTTAGGATCCAGAAGTTTTCCTATCACTGTTTCTTTGAAGGTGCTTTCAGGTGTTTCTATACACAACTATATTGAATCAGGGAGACAGAGAATACACAGGCTACACACAGATCAGCAATAACAACATACCTATATTTTATGATGCACGTGGTACATACAGTTTGTTCTCCTAACCTGAATCTCATTTAGCAACTCTAACTATTTTATTAACAATATTAATCAATAGTTTCAAAATGCTTTCTTGACCTGAGAGTTGTTAAGTTGCTCTCTGGTAAAAAACACATGAAACAAAATGAGATTTTAAATTATCTTTACACTTGCTCAACCATGCTCTCTGCCCTTTTTGCTTGAACTGGTGTCTTCCAAGCTCCCGAGCTAAATCCAGGCCATCATGGGGCCATACTGCTGTTTTCTTTGGGTCTAACTTCAAAGTCAATAAGGCTTTTGCACAGCTTCAGTCCTCTGGCTGCCAGTAGTGAGCTGTGGCGGTGGGACTGACAGCAATATGGGCAATAGCACTACATTGTACGCTTTGCAGAGTGGAGACCAATCATGTTGTAAAGTGCCATGTATACCTATGGTGTTATACAGAATTTAAAATAATCAATACCGTGATCATCATAGAAGTATGTTTCACACTCCACTACTGTGAAACTGGCTGCTGTGCAGCCCACTCCGAATGCAATAGTCAAAAAAATCAGGCAAAGTCAAAAGTGAAGAGATTAAGCAACCTGTAGCCCTCCAAAACATATGCAAGAAAGGTTAATGAAAGTGTTCATTTTAACCTGTTCTCATTAACAACACTCCTTAGTTATACTGAAAAAGTCATTTAGTTTAATCTTATTATTGAGAAAAATGATAAGAGACACCTCAGCCCATGGAGGTTTCCATGCTGGGGATACCTGAATGAAGCATCGCTGTTGCACATGACATCAGCTACTCTGGTTGCACGTCACCCATTCTGCACTCAACACTTCCCGTTTGTGGCAAGCATTGGTTATGTCACGAATCATGCACGTGGCCTTCCTCAAGAAAGGCTGTGTCCCACCTCCAGAGCAGAGCTGTAGCTGCACTGAGATAATCGATAGCAACAAGAACAAGAAAGGAGAAGGAAAGACAGACAAATGCAGAGAATCTGTAAGTTGGCATAAAGGAAAACTAAAGAGAAAGGAAATTCTGCTGGAAATGTTTCTATTTTGAATTGTTGGCAACTTGGGTTTGATGTATATGGAAGAGAAAATTGTCTAAAACTATAGCAATGTTTAATTCTGTTGACACAATTACCCTTCTCCTCCCTCCTATTAAATGTCTTTGCTGCCCAAAGTGAATTCTAGGAGATAAGAAGCAGAGCATTTTCTAAAATCAAAATATTTGTCTTTAAACCTTGATTGTTCAGATCAATTACAGCCAAAACCTGAATGACGCAACACACAAGATGCTCACTTATTCTGGCATTTTAATATTAACAAATTTATTACCATTGTCAGTACACTAAGGATTATTTGAGTATTAGGAGGATATACATTAAAATATAATGTATTTAATGTATAAGTTGTAATGACTGCTGTGAGAGTAGGATCACACTCAAGTAGACGAGCGGAAGTAGGCTCTGTTGGAAGCAATTTGGCCCAGTTTGGAAAAGCTAGCTATTAAAATCATAGGCAAATCCCAAACTGGCTGTTACCAGCTACCTTCAACAAGCTCTCCTTCTTGCCACTACCGCCTGCTCTGTCCAAAGCTGCTCCCCTACGCTCAGCCCAGCAAGTGCCCCCTTCTCCTTCCCCAGCGCTTCGGGCTGAGCACTGAAGCCCTTAGTCCCTTTACACCCCCCGCTCTGACACCCTGCAAGCTGTCCCAGACGGGAAATCTCTGAGCAGAACAGTTCTCCTGAAGATTAACAGCAGCTTTAAGGAAGCCACCACCCCTTCAGAGTCACAACATTGTCTCTTCTGTCTCACATGGGATCACTAAAAGAAAAATGAGCATGTTCGGAAAGGTACCAATTAGATAGCGTTAAGCACATGACCGAAAAAGAAGGCACAATAGTGTGAAAGTCAGCAAGTAATAAGTAAGCTGCACTTCCATAATTTCATAGGAAAATCCTTGGGGCACAGCCAGATTCTGAAATAAGAAGGCTGTATTTATAGCAATCAGTTTGGTTTGACATATTTCCCCTAATATGCTAAATTACTCCTTCACTATCATCATAACTTCCCCTCAGTCATTCCTTCAGCATCTTCTATTAGGCTGGCCTAAAAGCACTTAGCGAGCTTCTCCGGCTGTGACCTCTTTAAAAATGTGTTAATTCTGACGGCAGCCAGCATGCAGGGAAGAGGACGTGTACAGCACGCAATTAACCTGCCCGTGGGCTGCCACAGCCTTTCCCAAAGAGCAAGAGGCTAGCTGGCTTCTAACAAGGCTTTGCTATTTCTAATCTGTGTCCTTTTGTCCCTTTCTCGTGCTCTCCTCCACCTCTCCACCTGGACACCTCACCATTTTGAATCATTAAATCCCCAGCAATGGTGGAAGGACAGAGCATTTCCATCAGTCTCACTTCTCCTGAGGAAGCAGAGGAATTGCCCTCGAGGAACGGCAACTGGCCCACTTGCCTGCAATCTCAGACCATACAGGCACGAAACAAAGACTCTCAGGTTTCCCTGAATAATCACTGGACCCTCAGCTTTCTGACTACTCTGCGGACAGTTTTATGGATGACTTGCATGGTCCATGGTTATACAAAAATACAACGGCAAGACATGTATTTAACAACAATTTGCCCTCATTTCTGATTTGTGGTATGATGATGTCTAGAAGTCCCACTCAAGATTGTTGTGTGACACTCTGTACATATCTATATTGAAATAAAGTCCTTGCCCTCAAGAATTTGAAGTCAGAAGAGGCAAATCTGTTATGATAAAGCATGTCAAATCTAATCACCATCCGGCATCTCCACACATGCCTCCTCATCCTTCTCAGCCAGCCCCCAAAAGAAGTGTCATTACAGCCCCGTACAACTTTTGTGTGGCATTCCCTGGCTTGTGTGAAATTATTCACACAAGAGCATTAGCTCTTCAGTATTTCATCAGGTTATTTTGTAACAAATACACGCAATGATACCTTTATAATGATCTTAACATTGTGCTGCGCTGTCCTCAAAATATTAAGTGACAATAATGTAGTTTTGATTTTATTTTTTAAACCACGTGCATTCTCACCCACATCAGACAGAGACTTTTCCTGTAGAGCCAGAACTGGGAAAAGGATAATGCCTTTTTTTTAAGGAAAGGGGGGGAGGAAATCATGCTTCTTCAACCTTTTTTCCTCCTGCTACTCGGTGCTTGTCTTTAATGAGCAGCTCCAAATGACAGCTTTAATCACTGCCTCTGGCCACTGAAAGAGGCCGCTAATGATAGGAAAGAACAGAAGACCATTTGCATCAATCAGCTCTAGTCTAAATCACTTTTTATGATAATGCACCGAAGCGAAGAAGAAGAACGTCTCTGATGTCTCCTGCATGATGATGTACCACAGTGCTGCCTCCTCATCTCAGACCTCCACATAAATCTCTTAAAGATGCACACACCATCCCACCCTGTGCTGCCAGTGCTGGCCCTCGTTTTCTACACCATTAATGATCTACCACCAGGGTAGAGTCAGGAGAGGTTAAGCAATCAGTTCATTCAGTTTTCACTTTCTGCAGGGAATGCCCACTGCTCCAGGAGAAGGGGAGGGGAATACATAGACAATGCCTGATCTGTCAAACAAATACAATTTAGGATCTGCATAATTCCTGGTTTGCCACCCATTAACATCAGAGGCTGACAGGGAAAAAAATGTTGGGCAAAATTTGGAGGGTGCTGTCTGCTACAGAATTGCACCTCTTCTACATATGAAACTGGAATGCTGGTAAAGCTTTTCTCTTGTGAGTACACTTTATTTACACAGGAGTGCTTTCAAAGAGACTAATCCCATAAATACAGATTACACACACACACTGCCCCCCCCCCCAAGGGTTTATAGGATCAAGCCACAGTTTTATAATACTAAAACAAAAGATGTGATCATGCACAAGACAGTGCCCTGGTTAGACACCGGGCCGAGACAAAGGATCTGGGCTCAATTTCTGACCCAGCCGCAGATCGAGGTCCCATGCCTGAACCAGCTCTCTGTAAACAGATCTACATAAACTCCTCATCTTCCCAAGCTTCAGTTCAGTGTGTGTATGAATAACTTCAGTTGCATTGGACATGGGAACTAATTGTACACATACATCTTACATACATAGTCTATACATGATGTTTACTATGTATACTCACAGTGTCCTGCACAAATGGATTCTTATTGTAGCTGAGTCTGCTGGGTGCTTCTATTAGAAAGCACCAAGGCAAATGAAAATGAGCTCCTAAGGTTCCGGCAGCAACGCTCGGTTCATAGTAAAGGGTAAGATTTCCTTCTGCTCATGCAACAAGAGCTACGTAGGAAACCTCAGTGGAAATTCAGGTTGAACTGGGTACCTAATTGCCTTTGGCTCCTTTGAAGAACCCAGAATAATGTTCTCAGCCTGGTAACATTGGCTAACTCGAGTGACCCACGGGCTATCTGCAGACTGCTTGTGTGCTTTGGGATTGACAAGATCTGCTCTCCAGACCAGCTTATATGGGATGCATAATGCCCTCCTGCTGGGTCACATGTCAAAACAATTTCTTTCTGTCAAAGCAAACTAATAGATGCAACATCAGATCTACTAGATTCATGTGGGATGCATATCAATACACAGGGCTTGTTTTATTATTCCCCTTAAATAAGGGGAAAAAGAGAAGACAATGTTAATTCAATTTTGGAGTTACTCTGTTCTTCTGTCTGGCATAATGCTGGATGGAGGAAATTTCACCAATCTCACTGGCAAGTGCTTACCGTATTCAGTCTGATCCTTTGAAATTGCCTAGAGAGGCCAGAGTGAGCAATGCAGAGTACTTTATGCTCTTGTAGCTTTGACTGACACTTCTCAGGACATGCTAATCACCTTTCAGGGAAAAAGAGAAGGAAAAGGTCTCCAATAGGCAATTTTATTTAATCTACTGATGTCAATAAAAAATTATTTTTGTTTATGGAAACAGGCTAACCTCTGCAGGGCTTAATCTTCCACAGCAAAGAGGGCTTACAATGCCAGCTAAAATCACTGGACACTTTTAAGCTCCTGATTAAAACCAGTACTACTATGATTGTATTTATCAGGAGTAAAGGACGGAGGAGAAGAATTTATTTAGTGGCAGTGAAATGCTGACTGACTGAAAATTATAATACAATACTCTATATGCAGGATCCTTCCAAGGCAATTGCCTCTTCAGCAATGCATCGGGTTTTAGTGGATCATTCAGGCCACACGTGAGAAAATGCCCTAATGAAGCCAATAAGGCTGCTGGTGAAGCACATGGCTCTCAGCAGAAGGTGGCCAGCCTGGTCCCAGCAGTCTGATTCCAGGGTCCAACAGAGCTAATGGGAAGACTCACAGTGACCTCAGTAGGCTCTGGATCCGGGCCTTAGTAAATGCAAATAAAAAAATAAAAAAAAAAGAAAAAAGAAAAAAGAAAAAAGAAAAAAAAAGAGAACAGTATACCACAGCTGCAGCCCTCCTAAGCCTTTCTTTTTTGTAAATGCTTCCCTTGGCGGCTTTATTTCATTTTATTATAATAAACTTCAAAAGGTGTATTTGATCTGCCAGCATGTTTTTCACTGTCCACCAGGAGTTCATTTCAGCTGTGCAATGTAGCAAATACTGTACATTAGGTTAATTTTCATTTCAGCTGTACAACACACATTATTGTTTCACTGCTTGGCTTAAGTGAACTCCTGGTGGATACACTCAAAAACATACCAGCAGATCAAATGTACTCTTTGAAGTTTACTATAATGAAACATCTCTATTAAAAAAAAGAAAAAAAAAGAAAAAAAAAGAAAAAAAAAGAAAAAAAAGGAAAAAAAAGAAAAAAAAAGAAAAAAAAAAGGCAAAAAAAAGCGCGCTTTTAGAAAGCTTTAAAATATCCTGAATTGTTTGGAGCATTTTAATGTTTTGGCCTGTCCCTCCTAAAACCAAGTAACAAGAGATTTCACCCTCTCCAGCTTTTACTCCTAGCAGAAGTCACGTTATGGATGAAATAAAAATGAATCTCTTTGCTGCACTGCTCAACTTAAATGAACTTGGGGTGGATCATGAACCATATTAGCAGATGCTGTATGTGGTGGTTTTAATGTTTATGCAAGCAAAATGAAAAAAAAAAAACCAACAACTGAAAGTAGTGTGATTCGAAGGCAGGATCAGACTCTGAAGTATGTGAAGTCTCTTCAACTTAACTCCAGGAAGACGGTAAATTTAGTTATAAATCTTAGTGATTAGAACATGGCCTTTGAAAATGTCACCGAGAAGTACCATCCTTGTCACAAGGTCTCCTACAGTTGCCCAAGGATCCTACGCTTCCCTTGTGGACTTCCATCAGTTCAGTTGAATTATCCTTCTGTTTTCTTCATCCCCCAGCTTATCTTGGCTCATTTTACTGTGCAAGTACAGAATACAACCCACAGAAAGGTCACTAAACTACACATGGGAAAAGCAGAAAACTCTTATA
Organism: Scopus umbretta; assembly: GCA_013400535.1. Lineage (NCBI taxonomy): Eukaryota > Metazoa > Chordata > Aves > Pelecaniformes > Scopidae > Scopus > Scopus umbretta. The sequence continues at coordinate 66,127 of VZTL01066156.1, read as the reverse complement.
CCAACTGTACCACCAGTAGGTTGTAACGTGGAACTGAATCCAGACTAGTACACTCTTCACCACTTTTGCAGGAGACAACCCGGCCCCAATTTCAATCAAACTTCATTGACTGCAATTCTTCTGATTTTGGAACATGTAAAGCTTGTAATTAAAAAATACTTACCAAACAGGATCGAGTCTCTATAATAAAGTGGCTTCGCTAAGAAGTTAAAAAACCCAACCCTACAGAAGAGCCCAAAGCTGCTGAGTTATAATTGATGTACACTTGGAACAAATTTCTGAAATACTCAACTAGTGCAAAGTGAGCTGTGTATCTATGGTTCGGGCTTATTTAACAAATGAAATGAGTCTAACGGTCTCAACAGCATGGTGATACATATGGCATACCCAGACCTCAGCTCAGTACAGCTCACTGCCACCCACCTCCCACCGCTTGCAGGTGCTCCCCAGTACCTCCTGGCCATCCCCACTCACACCCATGCATGTGTTCATTGAGTAAATAGCTGACAGCATGGTCTTTTATGTCGACAGACGTTAAATGGCTCCATACTTCTGCGAGACTTCTGTTGGGAATTCAGAGAGCTGTACTTTCTTCCCGTTATCGTCTCACCGCCAAGATCCCATTTTGGACAAAGTAATGAGTATTTGAAACACCCCCCACAGAACGGAAGAAAAACAAGACACTTTGTGTACACCATTAGTTTTATGCATCTCGCAAGTGCAGTTCCCCAGTTAGAAAATCTCCCACAGCTTTTGGTTCTCTTTGAACAAAGTAGTGTTGGACTTCTGATGAATAGCTCAGCTCAAAATACACTTGGAGGCTTTTCCTTGAATTTTAACTTGGAGTAAATAACCTACAGTGAAGCTAATTGTATTGAAAATTCAGAATATTGAGGAAACGTTACATGTGATAAATATTTACCCTAAAGGAATTCAAAGGGAGTCTGTAACAATTTATTTCTAACCAATACCAAGTAATATTAAATTGCAGGGAAAATGCAGCCCCAAACCCTATATTTTTCCAACTTGTACTAATGATCGTTCTTTGTGAAAAATGCCAGACAACAATGTCCTTTAACCATGCAGCTATATACAATAATGTGGTTTTGTACTCCGCGTTAGCATATTTCACCCCAACATACTCTGCAAAACAATGGATTGATTCTGCTTTCACTTAAATTGGTGTAACTAATTAGACCCAACTAGAATTACTCCTGATCCTATTCATGTAAACAGTCTTGACGACTTCAGCGGGGCTATTAGTGAAAATAAGGACTCACACAGAGTAAGGATTTATAGGCACAAATCCTCTCTATTTGAAGCCTCAGTAAAATGCAGCCAGTTCCAACACAGAAGGAGAAAGCTGAACTGTGCACAGCTTAAGAGTGGAAGAGTAAAAAAGGGGAACATTTTGGCCAAATAAACTGGGAGAAAAATCACTCTTTGAAAGAACTGTCAAATAAAAGACCTGGTACTGAGATTTTCAAAAAGAGTACCCAGAGAAAGGCTCTGAAATTCAGAAGGCACCAGTGACACGAGAGGCCATGAGTGCTCAGCACCCCATGATTTTCACTGCAGCGCTTGCTTGAGAAAGGCATTTGAGAACATGTTTATCCACACAGGATTTTTCCTTTAAGCCAAAACTAGTGAGGACATGCATGGAAATGTAAATGGTTTCATTTTGAGCTTGGCTTGAAAATTCAGATCAGCTTCATGTTTCAAATGAACCAGTTCATCCAGTCTTCTTAGTGCCTAAATTCAGTCCCTTAAGCTAATGCTAAAGCAGACGATTATGAAATAAAAGGTTATTCTAAAAAAAGGAAGAAGGGGGAGAAACTATATTAATCACTACCAGAAAACATCTGTTTTTAAATGAGGTGTTTTTGATCTATACTGTTTGTGATGCAAGAGGAAAGCTTTGCAATCCATATGACAACCAGATCTTCATTTTGTTGGGATTAGGGGTCAGCACAAGGGACTGGGGGAGGGAAGAGTGGGAAGGCAGCAGGAGAAAGAGGTTCCTGTAATGAATGCCAGGACGCTCACTCTATAAACACAACCTACAGAACACAAGTCGCAAATCCACTTTCAAAATTTCTGCTTGATTTATAACAGGATAAACCAATTAAAAGTTGAAGGTTTTATCTCATTTGCAGATATACGAGAGGTTTCTCTTTAAACACCCTTAATTAAACGCAAAGGATGGTTTCAAAATGAAGATGCTGCAAACACAGACACTTACGAATCGTCACTTTGCATGCACAGAGACAACAGAATTCAGCAGGAACTTTTGCTACTGTTTATCGTTTCTATAGTTGAAACTATTTTAAAAAGGACAACATCATGGTCCTTCCTAGATGACAGCTGGAGAGATGGAGGCAAAGACTTGCTCCCTGCCACCAGCAGACCAAGATCAGAATTGACCAAGTTCCTGAGTCCTGTTCCAGGGCTTTATAAATGAAGTTAAATGGTCTAAAGAGAAAAAAGTGAAGAAAGGAATAGTCTTTTACCCAAGAATTAATTCTGAACTCATCCTGCAGCAAGTGAAGGACATCTTGATGTGGAGAGAGTAGCAATATAATGCTGAGAGGTCTCTGCATCAGTTTCTTATTCCACCTTTATCTCACCCAGCAGCCATGGCATTTTAGCTGACAGTGCTTCAGACCCCTCCTCTCTAAAAATGACTGGAATTGGCTTTCTGATCTTACATAATAGAGGGGCTCAAAAGTGCTTGGAGATCTTCAGGTAAAGGTGAAAAGTAGTTTGGATTATATTCCTAGAACTAATATGCTAATTTAGTTGGCAGTTACCGTCTATTTTGCTGGTATGCCAGAAACTGCATTAAAAAAAACCTCTGGTTTATTCACACATATGTAAATGTTCCTCCCACCTCTGGATTCCACAGCAAGCAGGTACCACAACGCACATTTCCTCGGCGGATTTTGTCTCACCCATCCCTCTTGTCACCACTTTTCCTTTAAGATTCTCTCTCCTCAGCTCAGCTGACAAATATTGCCTTAGAAATATCTTTGTACCGTTTTATTTTTCTGCACCTTCTCACTGCTCACAAGAAATTCAGGAATCAACCCCAACATGTGAAAGGGAAGTTTCAGACCCCAGGAAGTTCTGGTAAAATGTGAGAAACACAATTCAAACAATGCATTTCCTTTTGCATTATGAAAAAAATAATCTATATTATAAGTGTAGCAGAAGTTTATTTTTCACCAAGACTGGCATAAGCATCTGACAACTTGCACTATAATGAATATTATTATTTTAATGTTGTGTTTAACATTGCTCCTTATCTTTACCAGTACACATAGCAGTGTATGGTAGGTTGAACAGGCTAAGTGAATACATGACTCACTCCCCTTGCGTTTTAACCATACACAACAATGGATGATTAAAATGGCTTAATTAAACCTCAAACTTTAAAGTGATGGTGAGAGGAATGTTCAACTCATGTACAAATGCATACAACCACTTCCAAAAGCGATACTCAGGATCCTCTGAGGTGCCTGCAGAAGGAAACTCCACTGCTACCTTTGCAGCCGCACTGAAGATTGTGGGTAAGAAGTGTATTCCTGCCTGCCTGCACACACTTGCTGTAAGCCAAAGGGCACTACAAACCCTGCATGTGTTTTGTGCCCAAGTATCCTTCCCAAGAGACTATCAAGGCATATATTTGTGGAAGAACAGAAATTCAGATGACAAGCTTTTCTCCTGCATGAGCAACATGTTCTTCCTATTTACCTCTGATTTTCCAGTCGATTCGCAGATACCCAGGTTACACCCCTTAGAGGCCAGAATGAGTTTTGCCATTTCCCATGATAAAGGCACAGTCTTTTGTTTTGGATCCTGGACCCATGGAGGATATCCTTACCTTTGTCACCTTGCAATGAAGGCTACAATGACATGCTCTCAGTGGGTCAGTTGGAAATTTGAGCTAGACAAAAAGGCTGCTGCCTACTTATTAAGTGGTGTGTCACAAGGAAAGCTTATTACAGCCATGCTCTGAAATCTGTGTTGGCTTCTGATTAGTTTTCTGGTAGAATTAAGGGTTTGGTTTTGACCTACAAAGCAGTGAATGCTTTGGGCACTAATTACTTAAAAGCTCATTTCTCCTTCCGTGTAGTAACATGACAAGTTGTGGTTAGTGGGTGTTCTTGAGCTGACAGTCCCTTGGGGGTTGTCTCCGCTGCAAAGTTAACTTAAATAACTCAAGTCCTATCAACACACAGGAGCCCTTCATTCAGAGCGCAGACATGCTCTTTAGTTCTCTCATCAAGGGACATAAGTTAAACCTTATGCACTGTTAACACTCAGGCTAATGTTACAGATCCATCGTGTGAGCACTGGCAACTGGAACTTATGTGCTGAGAGTTGCTTAATGCCATCGCGCAGATCTTCCCAGCCTCCCCGGAAGGACAAACACGTGCTGCCACCATTAGCTGAGAAGGGATTAATGAAGTGCCCCAAGGGTACTCTTACCCAAGGAGTGTTGCCTGGGCCAAAGATGGAGTAAAGCAGGAAGATCCCAGTGCAATAATGGCAACAGTGCGATTTTGACCTGTGGCTGCCTTTGCAAAATTGGCTGCAATTTGCGTGCAGGTTACTTTTGTTAACTCTTTAGAGAAGACATAATAATGAAAAATGTAGCTGAGGTGGCACTGGTCTTTACCAGGGGCACCTTCTTCTCTTAAATTCCCTGGGTTCATTAGGCCTTCTGGACTTCCTGCAAGATCCACCTTTCTGCTTGGGATAAGAGAATTCTGATGGCTGGTTATGATAACTGTGGTTGCTCTGGTCTTTCAGCTCCTGCTGTTAACCACACAGATTAAGTTTTAAAACAGTTGGTAGATAAGAGGTTGTACCAATTTTGTACATTTTAAAAATATAACAAGACATTTTCAAAGTTTCTATGGTCTAGGCAGGCCTTTGTTGCATTTAATTAAAGGACAAATCAAGGAAGATATGCACCCATGCTAGTTATATTGCACAGACTGCAAAGCAATGTTAATACATGAAGAACATGCTACCCATTCAGAGCTTCACCATCCTAGTCCTTTCCTTAAGCCTTATTCTTATCGGGTATTCACCTGCTCCAGGGAAACTTTTATTGCAGTGCTGCCTTCAAGCGCCCACCACCAAAATGAAAAGGCAGATAACAAGTCATCATTAAATATTTCACAGACGTGGTGAAATATCGCCCAACATACAACCTGTTGCTAACCTCCTGAATTCAGGTGGATGCCAGCAGATGACATCAGTGGAACATATTGCAACGAGCAAACCCCCTGCTGCTGAGAAAAACAGTCACATGGGAGGCAAGGACAATTTCAGACCAAGAACCAAACCTTCCATGATAATCTCTAGCACAGCATAAAACATCAACATCTATCCCAAAGAGACAGCTGAAGGGAACCTATTTAAAATGTACCTGCTTTCCCCCCCACTTTAAGCTTTATTTCCCACCGTGCTGCCCTGTAAATTTTCCATGCTTCATATGTTTTGCAATTGATCCTTTGGGCTCCCTTACACACTCAGGGCATACATGATTTTTCCATAATAAAGAGACCTTTAATAAAATATTAAAAATACTGAGTAGCATCCAGGTCCACAAGTGTACGTCACCTATCCAGTGGGAACTCAAAGCAACAATTTGCAAGAGCATTATGATCCCCACTTTTGCTGCCACGAAAATGTCTTCTTGGTATTTGTCTGGATTATGCTTCCCTGTGACCGCAGGAGTTTACAGAGCAGTAACTCAGATATAACTTCTAATCCCCAACATCGTACACTTGTCATTCAGTAATAGCTTTCAGATGTCAACAATATAATGCAATCGAGTACATTTACCAAGTCCAGATAGGATTTTAAAAGGTCAGTTTAATCATGAGAACCTCCTGTATTTGTTTCACCTCTGATACCACTTGTTAGTCAAAAAAAGCAGTTTAAACCACCCACTTCCTTCAAGAAAGAAGGATAATATTATTTATCAGTCAGCAGTTTCTGCTCCACAATTCCTATATGCAAAGATCATGAATCCTTAAATCTGACACTTTCAGGTTTCTTGGTGCTGAACAGTGCTCTTCCTATATAGGTTTTCAATCCCCTATATTCAAGATTCGAAAGCCCTTTCATTTTGTTCTCCTTTGTACATGGTGTCCTGGGCTCTGTTGTTGCTACGCCTTATTAAAATCAGGTTAACCTGTAATTATTTCTCTGAGTCCATTTGTTCATTATGCAGGTGTCACATGCTTTACTCAATTTCACTGCTCCCGTTCTGAAAGAACCAAAACTCAACAGACTAGAGCAGAAGCTAAAAGCACAGATTTACTTTTTATTTTGAGACACTGCATCATCAGCTGGTTATTTAAAACTTTGTTCCGAGATGCTGAACTTAGGAGGCCAAGATTTTCCACCTAATAGGACCGAACAGACTCCACGACATGTCATTAGGTATACACTTTTGCATCATCATTAGCAATAGTGATTTACATTTCAGAAAGCATCTATGTCCCATAAGGTTCCCATTTTCACTTTATAATATGTAGTATACACACATGGAAATGAAGGCATCTATGGCACAGAGCACAACAGCAGCAGAGAACCACAGGAGCTTATGTAAGTGGTATAAACTGTAAAACTTTCAATATAAGTAGTAAAGTACTGTTAAAAAGAGATATAAAAGTAAGACATTATAATTTGAGGTTACTAATATTGCAGTTACCCTTGGCTAGTCTTCTTGGCACTGTTAGTTAAAATATATAGGGGCTTACACACACCAGACAGAATTAAACACACACATCTTATATACTACAGATGAGTTTTGCAAGAGAACCAGTTTCTGAGGAAGGAGTTCAGACTGTTTCCAAGCACCCAGAGCTCCAACTTACTCTTCAGGACATAACAGGCAAAGAAAACAAACCCTTCAACCGATTTTTGGTTTGTGACCCCCACCCTGACATTTCTCAGACTGCAACTACTCTCCCTGGAGCTCACCCATCTTGGTAGGCACCATGTGCAGCCTCCCTGCTCCAGGGAGGATTTGTCTGTAATGCCACAGTGCAGGAGTAAAACGTTTGTTGCCCTGGGCAAACAAGTGTGCGTGTTCTTGAACAAATGAGAGAGAAGATAGTGTCCACCTCGCATGCATTTGTAAAGTTTATATACACAGCTACAAAGTTGCATTAACTATGGATTAAACAAAGAAAGGGAAAGCTACGTCTCTTTAGAAAGGAATTTTTTTTTTATCACCCCTTTTCAGATCGTGCCATTAGTAATCAAAACCCTTTGAGGCTCACTTAAGTTTCCAAGCCATATATATAGGCTGTGCATTCAATTCCTTACCAAATTCCACCATTATTCCCCTTTCAGCTGTGACTCCACATGACTTAGAATAACTTCACAAAATCACCACTTTCTCAGTGTGCTGGACTTCAGTCCTCTTGTCCTTTGCAGATAAAACACAGCAAAAGTGTGCTATAATTAAACAAACTCTTAATTAAACTCAAGAATTTAATGCACGTCCAATGTTTCTATTACCAGCGGTAATGTCATTCAATCAGGACGATAGACTTCCATGTATTACTGAGCTCCTAATTGCCAATCACTTTCCCAGTTAATAATTACTAAAATGCTATTAGAAAATATGCTTAAAATACAGCTATTGCCATGAAGTTATGCTTCTGTACCTACCAAGTTTGAAGTGTGATGAGCCAGAGACGGCCAGAGAGCTGCTCACCCCCTCATTCTGTAAGGGCACCAGCCTGGCTCTGCTGCAGGCCAGATCCTGCACTCGCCTCAGCAGCAATCCTGACTGCCAACACAAATCATTGCACAAAACACAAGCGGGTGCTGGAAGTCTGCTTCTCTCACAGCTCGGAGCTGCTTGCATGGGAGCAGTCAGGAATGCTGGAGGACCCCAGGAGCAGGGCATGATCCAGCCTGCTTACAGAAAGGTGTCCTGGGCTGCCACTCACCCAGTTCCAGGAAGAGCGGTCTCTGCTCCGAGCACCCAGTGCCCACCACCCCCAGGAGGTCTCTGCACTGGGGTGGCTGTTACTCAGCACGCACATCCCACCCCACCAAACAACTGCAGGCAATGCCTGATGACACTTTTGGCTGGGCCAAAAGACAAAATTGCTGCCTTCAGTGTAAATTAGGGTAAGAGTGGACAGCTGGCTCCTGTAATACCATGTCAAGTCTCCACAGAGTTACCATTTTACTCAAGGTCTCAGCCACTGCATTCACATGACTGTGAGACACTCGGTTTTCCCTCCAGGAAGGAAAATTCCTATAAGCAAAGTCCCCTGTTTAGTTACAAGGAAAAGTTTGAAAATGCAAATGTGAGAAACTCAACATCCAGCAGAAGAAAGCAGGAGGGGGTAGCTGCGCCTGGCCTGGCAGTGGAAGACCCAGGGTGGCTGGCTGGTGATTCTTCCCTGCACACGGACTGTGGTAGTCCTGGAAAGTTCACTGCTGTGACAGAGTTAATTCAGATTTAAACCACGGCAAGAGCAAAAGTGACTCCAGATTCCTTACAGTTACTCACGGCCCATCCCCAAATCCACAAGACCTAGTGTGAAGCTTTTCTTTAACGATCACCGAATGACGCACATACTCCAAGCATAAACCTCTGGTAACCAAATTCTGTTTCATCTGTGGCCAGATCAGATCTTCTCTGGCGTTTTCCACACCTGAAACAGCTAATTTTTATTCTCATAAACAATACAGCACCTAGAAACACTCAAAACCACAACATTTCCAGCCCCTCTGGATCCTAAGTTGGAGCACTGATGTTTCCCTCTTCTGCATCCCATGGCTGCAGGGTTAATAACAGGGATTCCTACGCAATTTCACTGTTGTAATTCGAAATTCACTCCGCGCAGAAGGCATTCAGACAGAAAGAAGGAAAAGCTCGGGGATGGTAGAAGAGAAAATCATTAAATCCTTGCCCCTTCCTCTGTTTTTCCTCACTCCTTTTTAAAAAGGTTCACAATAAACTCAACATTATTTTTCTGGTATTCAAGAAATTCTATATCCAGCCTCCACTAGAGGAAATGTTGCTCTTGCCTATTAATTCAGGACTTCAAAATGACAAGTACATTAACGAGGAGTCTGTGTAATAAAAAAAACCCTACAGTGATCAGGGATGCATGTTTATGTGGCAAACTTGTGATGCTTTGATTTGAATAGCTGTAATGGATGTACACTCCTTCCCAGCTTGGGATAGGCATTTTAACGCAAAAAGGAGAAAATTTCCATGATGGTCAAGCACTCCAAAGCCAGTGTTCATACACCTCCAAGCCTTGTTCTGGGAAGCACTGAGCACTCAGAACCCCTGTGGGCTTGCCTGAGAGAAGCAAATGCTGCCTACCTGTCAAATATGGGCTGGGATAATTTTTTGCTGGAAAGACATGTGGGTGCCTTGCTACATCCCTTTGGAACCAAATGGCAAAATCACTAATCCACTGCAGTAGGAACTTGGTCATACCCTAAGGCATCAATAGCTACCAGCAGAGCCATAACTACCAAGCACACCTTCCAGGTCTTGTGTTACCAGCCATTCCAGGCTCACATCCAGCACTGACTCTGCAAACATGGTATTTTTGGGAGTGACGCACTGTTGAAAGTGCAGGTTAGATGCGAGAGGAAACAGAAAGCATGTGATGGACAGTGAATCTGTCTGCTTAGTCTTGTGAGAAGGACTTCCAAATAACCCAAGAACACAAAAAGGTGTTATAAAGGAGATCTGTTTGGGTTTATTAGATGGAGAATAAGGCTACTTCTTCAATCAGTGAAATTCTCCATGTGAAATGGAGGTTTATTCACCTTTTTATATTGTCATTTAATAACCTCATAAGTGAAGAATTATGAAACCAAGATAATGTTGAACCACATTTTCATATTTCCAGTCACACACAGTTTTTCTGCTTTGCTAACTTTTAGGCACTCAGCTCATATTCTAACCACATCTTTAAAGGTCATTGTTCCCATCAGGGTTTTTGGTGGTTTTNACTTTAAAAGTATTTTTTCCCTCCATGTTTTTTGGTTGTTTTTTTTTTTTTTTTTTTTTTTTTTTTTTTTGTTGTTGTTGTTGTTGGATAGAGATGCAACTGCAAAAAGGTTCATGGCTGCTTAAGTTCCTTCCTTCATGACTCTGCCCTCTCCTTAAAAAAAAAAAAAAAAACAAGCTGCTGGTGTCTCTGTAGGAAAGGTTCTGAAAGGATTCTGGAGGCATACAGAGTCTTCAACAAATGTTTCAAAGCAGATTCATCATTTGCAGTGAATACAAGTTTTTGACTGATATGTAGGAAGAAGCTTGAATAAGCTCAGATCTCAGAATTGAAGTTTTTTCTAAAGAAAAAGCTCTAGAAATGCCTGCATTTAGATGGGGAGAAATGTGTGCGAATCAAGAACAAAGCCCTGAGACGCAGCGAGAGTGAATAACCTTTCAGATCAAGCTGGTTTCCCCACTAGAGAGAGTTCCAGCCTGCACGTTACCATTTGATGCAAATGTCTGTCAGAATAGCACTACTGGATAACAGATAAAAGATTACCTGTGACATTATGAAAAATGAAAGCTTAAAAATGGCTACGAGTTCCATGAAAAAAAAAAAAAAATTAGATAGTCTTTCTGAAAGACAACAATAGCCCCTATGGTTTATTGAATACTGCAGCCCCGCTGCTGTCCACCATTGTTCTAATGACTTGCACTGGCTCGTCCGTGTTCAGCAGCTTCCCTGCTGCCTTTTCTCTGCTAAAAACAGAAGGTCCAAGAAACAATCCCAGTTATGATTCCTTTCCCTCAACTTGAAATGGTGATAGAAATTCAACTGGAGCAGCTCTACATGCAGCACACTTGACTTAACAAGAGAATTACAGATTCAAGGCAGGAATTTCCAGTGCAGGCAAGACTCTGATTTTTATCCCAGGCTTTCCTGACTGGCCCAACGCATCAAGCTTTCATTTACCAGAGCAGGTCCACCTGCTGAGGACACCTTTACTGTACAGATTTCTGCTGTGTACTCACAAATACTGGATGAGGGGAAGCTGTACACTAAGGTACATGTAGCAGTGCTGTAAACCTACTACCCTGCTCTTCAGCTAAAAGAAACTGCTCTGCTGAATGTGGTTTATCGCAGAGGGCCCAACCTCTCCACAGCTGCAGTCAGTCAGGACTACCACCACAGTAAAATAGGGAGACTCGGGACATCTGTGTATGTGTTTGTCTCATTCAGCTGGTGTAAATTGGCATAATTCCACTGACATCAGCAAAGTCATGCTGATTTATATAAACTGATGATCTCACCCACTGTAATTACATATCATTTCCTATCCCCAAATACTGTCCTGTAACAGAGTATAGCAAGATCCCAGTTACTCGTTACATTCCTCTTGCATGCTATGAGAATGCAGTCTTAATGGCACAAGAATACCATCTAATTGATTTCAATAAAATACACCTTTATATTCACGTCAGTACAACACTTTACATTACATATAAAGCTCAGCTTAACTACACCAAATTCACAGCTATTGTTTTCATTAAGTAAAAGCACGGTGGAGGCCAAGCAATACAGACGCTGTTCAACACCTATGTTTTTCATTGCTCAGTAATTCTACGATGTACTGCACAATTGACATTTGGGCAGTTGTGTTGAAAAAGCTGTGAAATTATATTGAAAATCTGAGAAACAAGCCCTGACAGGCACTCAGATAGTGCAGTGGTGGGGGATAGACAGATAGCAAGACAGAGAAATAATCCTGCCACCTTGTGCAACCTGTAATGATTATTCCTCTGTTCTGTCATGCAGGTTCATTCCTCGGGAGCACCTGTATCGACAAAACCAACTTCTTGCCAGGACATGCACACATAAGCCTCTGCTGCAACATATGCCACTTACTGAAAAAGACCTTAAGTCTTCACCACTAGTATTAGCAAAATGGTAGGTGTTGCAGAGTACCTGTTTTCTCACATAGGAGCATATTCAAGGACTGTTTCTGTAAAGACCTGAGGACCAGCTAAAACCTCTTGAGCTGCAGAAGCTGAGGGTACCCAGCATGGTGAGATGGGGGCCTATGGAAAAGTCCTGCTCCGTGCAGGTTTTGCTGATTTGTATTATCTACAGCGCTGTTTTGCTACGAGTCCCGCTGCAGCCAGGACAGACTTGCTGGAGTGTGCATTAGAGGCTGGGATCCTACAGCAGCTGCCCACATGGCACTCTATTCAGGAAGACAGAATCAGTCCACTGTTAAATTAACAACTGTGAACGGTGGAGAGAACTGGGCTGATGCTGAAGTTGTTAAACTTTGATTTTCGTTGTCTCATTTTTCCAAGCAGGGCAGCGTTCCAGTGCTCCAAGGTGAAAAATGCATTTGTGCTCTTCAGTAACTCTGAATAAGCACAATCCCTTTTTAAATTGAAATCCGTATCAGACACTTCCAAGAAAATGACAATATAGAAGAGCTATAGCTATAGTCCCGAAATGCCCAGAAGTACGAACTCTTCATACGGTGGAAAGAAAAACTATGCTTTCCTGGCCAATGTAAAGGCAGGCAGAGGCAAGGCAGAAACGGGATGAAAACTTCCCTGTTCCAGGTTACAAAACTACCCAAGATCGCAGGCTAACACTCCAGCCAGGGTTCAATTAATACATTCTCAGAAAGCCACGGTACTCTAGCTGTTGTTAGAGATGCTAATTTTTCAGTGTGGTTGAAGCTTCATTTATGATTTCAGTAAAAGCTCTATTTTTCTCCTCTCTTTAGTTAAAAAATGAGCCTCTAGCTACAAATTGGACGATTACAGACAGTATTGTAGAGCAGCAGTAAAAAAGTGTTAATGAGCTGCAGGATATCAGAAAGAAAAAATAAAATATTTCCCCCACAGGCCAAACAAAATTAATTTTAAAAATTAATGTAAACCACTAATGCAGCAAGTGCCTCCATTAAATTATGGGGCTATGACATGTACAATGCAATATTTTTGCCATTGAATTTGTTATCTAAAAGGTGTTCATTGTTTATTATGGTGTGAAAAGCTGTTTTCCTCCAGATAGGCTGGTTCATTAAGAAATTGGATTCTTGCCATAGCCCTATTTCTTAGCAATGAAGTGATGCCCTGTAGCAAAAAATGCAGAGAGCAGCTCTCTGTTTAATATCAGAAATGTAAATCAAAAGACTCCAGTCTGCTTTTTAAATGGCTTTTGGTCTTTACAGAGATGAAATTCATCCCCAAATATTTCACATTGCTGGCTGGTCAAAACGGCTTCTACAAATTCCAACTCTGCTGAATGATTATCATAGTAATAATCCCTGTCAATGAAGGGTTTGTAACCATTCATGCTATTAAAACGCTTTTATTTCTGCTGTTTCATTCATCATACTGTAACAGGTTTCGGTTTAAGAAGGGAAAGAAACCTATGTTTTAACTGCCTAAGGAGAAAATAACATTCTGAAAAGAAACAAGATATGTACAATTACACAAATGCTAATGACTTTTAATATTTTAGGGTTGAAAATTTTCCATAACTGGATTTTGAGGTGTCTGTCTATGCTGAAGAGCACCTTTTCCGGCAAAGACTCCCAAGGGAGTCTCAGCACCAGAAGCTGACACTGAGAACCACGGTCGGACCCCTGAGAGCCTGGGACCTTGCTGGGGGAACAAGCAGAGGTATGGCCTTCGGGAACAGGACGAGGCAGGGAAATAAGAACAAGAGCTGCTTTTGCTTCTTGAGGTTGATAGGAAACATTGGAGCTTTCACTCCTAAATAACAGTGGGGAGAGAGAAAACAAAATCTAACCAAAAGCCCTCTATTGGCATATAAAAAATTACTCTATTTAGCAAAATTAGATATTTTGTTGGCCTTCATTTATGAGCCAAAACACCCTGAGGGGGACTACTTACCAACTTTAATTAGTAATAAAAAGCTTACAAGTGCCAGGGGAGCCAGAACTGGAGTCCATGGGCCAAATCCTGTGCTCAAATTACATCCGTTTAAATCTAGGGGTTTTTACCTTCAAAGAAGTTGCTTTGTGCTTTCCATGGGACAATTCTTGGCCTCAAGTCACACTGAAGACAGGAGATTTATGCTGTGACTGGCGCACTGTGAATCCGTCATTTGACCAGCTTGAAAAAAAAGACTGTTGTCAGGAGCTTTTTATGTGCTTCAGGCCAGAGTTATCGGGGATTAATGACTGGTTTGGGTGGGTTTTGTTTGGTTTTCATCTTAATATATTTAGCAAACATCCAGTTCTTAAGAGTGCTGTTTGAAATCCAAAAAGCACATCAGGATTTATTCAGTAGCCAGCAAAGAACAAGGAAAAAGGCGAAAAATTGCAGTGAAAAATGCTGATTAGTAATAAGCTCAGTTTCAAGGCACTCAGCACACACTACGAAGAAACACATGGACGGTGTGCTGTGAGCAAGTGGGTCTTACAGGGAGCACGCTGCAATTTGCCACCTTGCCCAGACTCAACTTTAATTCCTCTGCTGCTACACTGGCTTGAAAATGAATAGCATTGAAGTAATAAAGGTTGCTGTTCATCCATAGAAGTCTCTGAGATATCAGCATCTCTATATTGATTTTTACTATAGCCATATTAAAGCAGTATGACATATATATTTATGTATATGTGATCTTAATGGTAAAAACTTTCAAACGAACAATTGTCCGTTAAAACAAGCAAAGGGACTAATTCTGCTGCCATATACTTGACTGACTCTAGCTTACCTCTACTGACTTTTAGCTGATAAACTTCCAGGTGAGGAGATAATTCAGCTCAGTTTTCTTCTATTGATCTGAGAAACTAATTTTATATAAACCTTTCACGGTGATATAAAAAATCACATGAAAAAACTGGCAGTGCTGGGGGACAGAGCCTGGACACAAGATCAGCTGGAGTGTGACTTATCATAAACCATTCATCAGATCTTCCTGCAAAATTTCATTTCAACTCTTCCAAAAGAAACTTCACCAACTGCCAGACCCAACTTGAAAAGCTCGCTCATGTTCGCGAGGCCAAAGACAAGGCTCTTGCAGAGAGAGGCTGCACAGTGCAGCCCAGCCCCGCTCCCAGCATGGAGGCAGAACAGAGCCCACATGCCATTGGCATCTTCCAGAGCTACTGAGCGATCCTGCAAGTGGAGGACTTTCAGTAGTTACCCACAGAGGAGAGGGACCTACCAGTCCCCCACAACACAAGGCTTTTCTGTTTTTTTACTGAAGAGGAGATGGTTAGAGGTGTAGAGCCTCTGGCACACAGTTGGGCACCCAGTGTATATGACAAGCACCCAAGTATATGCATCAGTTCAGTACAATGCCTCTGCACATCACACGCTTTGGTAGCTCAGCAATGGTCAGGTGAAAAAATACCAGTTTTTGACCCAAAGAAGGGTCAGGAAGGAATAAACAAGCAAGCAAGCAAAATCACTTCCAGCCCTCTCCATTAGGCAAAGGTCTGGATCAGAAGGTCATTTCTGGACCAATTATCTATTAATCCTTGAAGCAACACCTTTTCCTGCTCTAGCTACCAAAATGCTTACATTTTTCAGGCCAAAGAGAGTTGACAAATGAGCCCCCCTTGACAAATGAGCCCCCCTAGACTGCTACATGTTGCAATAGTTTTATGAATTACAATTCCATATTGTTTGCATGTCATAGTAAAAATTCCCTCATCTTACATTACAAGGGACCCAAACAAGCAACCTTCAGCAGCAACGACACTCAGAAAGGGCCCAAGGGACTGGTTTTGATAGTTTTGTGCAGACATGTTGATCACACACACGATGAGTGCTGCAGCTCTCTGTTAATCACGTGGAGTAGTATTAAATAGACAATTAAAAAAAAATGAGAATTCAACAATACAGAACAGTATTTTACTTGTTTCTTCTCTGTCACAACACTGATGAACAAGCACAGGGAAACCTAGGTGGGGTGGTACTTGATGCTGATGAGAATAGAGTCAAATTCGATCCCAGTTACACTAGTCTGAAACCAGTGTTTGGGATTACTCCGGATTGACATCCAAGTCCCTGAGAGCAGACTCTTGCCATCTGTATGCTGCTGCTGTGGATCTGACCTACATCATTGGAAGGAGAGGGGTAGCACAAGCATTTGAAAGTGATGCTCCTCTATTAGCAGTGAGATTAATTAAGACACTGCTGGGCACTTCTCCACAGTCAGGCCCAGCCATTAATGGCTATTGATTTTTTTTAAACAGCACGTACAAGTTTAAATGGCATAACCTCCCCCAGATTCCCTTTCCCTACCTTTGTCTCCCCTGCTAGGGGTTAACCATGCCAGAGATAGGGAAAAAAAACAGGCCCTCCTTCCTTTGCCTGCGGCACCAAGATCAGGAAATTCACTGCTAATCACTGCAGTTGTGATTTCTGATTTCAACTGGCAGCACGGAGAATTGAACTCTAGTCCCCTGAGTACAGCAGGCTTCGCGAGGCAGGCCTTGAGCTTGTTAAAACTGTGGTGCTGCCATGCGGTTATCAATTTTAAATTAATCTCTCCCCCCCATGCACACTTATCGTCCCCCGCTCTTAAAGTGGCTGCTAAAAATATAAACTCCAGGACGCCTCACTCTAAGACTTCACTAAGTTAAAATTGGGATACTATTAATTATATGTTTCCTTCAGCCTCAGCACCTGCAAAAATGGATTTCTGCACTGTTTCAGGGATTTGCGTAATCCACTTCCTGCAGTAAAGCCAACCACAGCTCTGGCCGTCTTAGCGTCCTGCCATGCAAATCCTCTCTCCCACGAGGAGCCCCTCTCAGAGGAGCGGCCCTTCTCCAGGGCCGCAGCAGCAGCAGGCGAAGCAGGGCCCAGCAGTGGTACACCAGCCAGCCTGGGAATTTGAAGCTGTACGGGTGGAGTGTGTGCTCTTCACTCAACCAAATCCGCCCTGCTGAGAGAAGCCAGAGGTTGCAGACATCTGGGTTACTTGACTTCTCCTGTCTCCAGTATTACTTTCGCACTGCAGCAAACCTGTGCTGCACAGAGCTGTCAACGCACTGAGAGTGAGCGTGGGGATGCTGCGCTACACTACACGGTCCAGGCATAACCCCTGACTTCAACCACCACCTGCCCCAACTGGGTTTGTAAAAATTACCCCCAAGCCCAACTTAATGGCTTGGCTCCTTCATCATGTTGGAGTCTGAGTGTTTGTCTCCATTCAAGAGCAGCGTGGCTAATTTGTCCAGGTTTTGTAAAGTCTTTGTAGTTGGCCATGTCCACCTGGAATAATAAATACCCACACACTGGCATGGTGCATGTGACAGCGCAGGTCTGCCTGGACCTTCCAGGGTTTTATCTTCTGCAGCTGCAATGGCTACACAAGTCAAACTGCAGAGGCACCGAAAGGGAGGTTGCCTGGCTTATGAAAGGGGACTCAGAAAAGCAATCAGCTGGCATTTGATCAGTGGCTACGCTACCACCTTGGTGTCAAATTTGAAAATCTGTGGAGGTAAGTTTATAAATGACTGCAGGCTTCAGCATCCAGTTTGGAATCTATGAACTTCTGAAATCTGTTAGTACTTTATTTGTAATGATACTGCCAACAGACTTCCCCCCACAAAGGTCACAGCACACACTCAGCATTAAATTGCAGTACAACAAATCCTCAGCTATCCATAACCTACAAAATGATAGAGGCAGACTGGAAGGGGAGACTGGGATAAAGCAGAAAAAGAAAAAAGTCTAGACACACTTTCCTAAAACTCACTGGGGAGTCATTTTAAAATCACTTTATGAAGAAATAATTGAGGTTCTATATACGATACTCCCTTTAAAAAAAAAAAAAGTAACACGCCTGACAACTTTAGAAAGTCAGAAGGTTGTTATAGAGAAGAATAGTTCTCTGTTTGGAAATTTAAATACTTTGTGGCCCTAATTCATAAACATTTAAGATTTTATAAAGCTGGTGGGAATAAAAGAGCAAAAAAGGCAAAACAAGCCAGAGCGAACTAAAAAAAAACCAAACCAAACTGCCAAGTGAATGAAAACCATCTCTGCAGCTGCACCCCACTTTCCTTACTCTCTAATGCTCCAACCCATAATGCTGCCCTTCAGTATGTCACAGAATAAACCCACTATTGTGTATACCACACAGCATAAAATGATTACTGTGTATATCACACACCACAGCAAGCTGAATTCGTACCAGAATTGCCATACTTAGCATTATCCCCCTAAATATGAGCATATGTATATGCAAAATGCAATGACCTTTCTTATCTCATTGGCAGCTCTGTCTCCTCGACAGCAGTGGGAAGCAAGCACGTTTCTACGTTACACCTCCTCCTCACTGAAGTGGAAACTCAGGGTACATAGTGTGGCTGTGACCTGCCAGGTCAGCCCTCCTCAGACCATCCATCAACCTCTAGCAAACACTGAGGACACAGTCAAACAGGAAACCAGAAAGGCTGTATCTGTGCATGGGGGTGGCAGATGGTGCAGTGCAACCAGGCAGCTCTGCAGCGGGACAGATCTTCAACGGGAGCAACAAATATCATGTAAGAAACATGAAAGGCTTATTTCTTCCCCCATAACCATGGCTTCCAATTGCTGCCTCATAGCTACGGGAAGCTCCTTCATGGCTACAAGAAACCACTGAAGCAGAGGTTGACAGGGCAGACACAGCCTGTCATCTTCTGTGTATTACCGGATGTGCACTGGCCAGAGAGGACATGGGGACCACTTGATCTTCATCAGACGTCTCTACACATCCTGGTTAGCAACACTATCTATTTCAAGGAGAACATAATGTAGCTGAAAAAATCACTGCAGAAAATTAATTTGTTATTCTTCCTACATCTCTCTCTTGTTATTCTTCATGTCAAAGCTGCTTCTCCATGCCAGTTATGGAGAGAGGTTCAAGCAGAGGAACCATACCGTTTACCTCAAAACAACTCTACATTGAAACCTCACCAAGTTTTTCCTGACTACAGATAAACTCAAAAATATCCCTCAAAATGTAAACCCAGGAAGGGACTTTGGGAAATTCTGGCTGCAGATGAACCGACTGGTCAGTGTCTCCACGGGACTGACCCAAACCCATCGCTCACCCATCACTCCAACTTTGGGAGAGTTTGGATTCCTACCTGAACTTCACAGCTCAGGCCTGTTTGTAATTGCAACTAAATATGTCGCTCCATGCTGTAGCGCCTGACTGCTTTCTGGCCCATCTCAGCTGCCTTTTTGACCTGCACACCCCACTGAAGAACCAAGATCAAGAAAGTTATGCCTACTGAGTGTGAGGATTAGTGAAAAAAATCCACACAGAATGTCAATGAGGTAGGGGCATCACACACTTCTCACATTAAAATTCAGTAGGTTTTCTAGTCCTTCTGGCCTCGGTGCATTTGCATAGTATAGGGTCAGAGAGACATCCTGATTCCACTATAGATGCACTGTTTCAAGGGTCGTAATGGTGACATATGAAAATAACCCAACTTTAATTGATACCCGGGCTGCTGGCTGTTGAACTTGAAACTCCCCCTGGCCCCATCTCTTGTATATCTAATGTACAGTACACTCAACAGCAGATGCCAAGAAGGCAGCTTGGTCTCTCAGATGCATTAGCAGAGCTTTAAAAATAATTGTTGAATTGTCCACAAGGTGTCCACCCTACTTTTCAAGCTTCTGAATCTCTTAGTAATGTCCACTGCAGCAGTTAATGTTCTCAGAGCTGGCAAGTTATTTAATTGCGTATCCCAATTGTAGCATCTCAGAAGAACAACGCNGCTACTAGGAAGAAAATGAACTAAGCTGAAACCAGGACAACAACAAACCAACATTTTTTAGTTCAAGCTTCTTGTTAGGCTTTTCCAGTTATTTTAATATTTTATCAGAGGTCCAGTTATGACTCAAACTTTATTAAGAGTAGCAGAGTTGTAGGTGTATTTATTAAGTTCTCTTCTGGTTTTCTTGCTGCTATCAATTCCCAAATCATACAGACAAATGGCAATTATAAATGACATCTAATTCCTAGCTTGGGCTCAGTCAGCCATGACAAACTCAACGCAAACCGTATTTCCTAATAGCACTGCTGCTGGGCTCAGGACCACAGATTACGGGGCACTGAAAGATTCTTGGCAGAAAACATAGACCAGATTGGTTTGCTTATTTTTTAAGCATTGTATCCTCCATAACAAGAAAGATGATGGCTAATTCTACTCAGAAGAGGGAAGAAAGACTACCTGAAGAGTTACAGAATGGCAATTATAATCGTATTACTGCTTAACTAGTCATCACTTCTTAACTATCATTTCTCTGGCACTTTCTATGATTCAGTTCAGGCTCAGTTCTGGGATAGAATAAAAGAGACACACTGTTTACCAGTGAGTCACTTAGCTGAGAAACTCATGAAATTCTGACGAAAACCCATCCCATATACTATGAAACCAATCACTACTGTATTTGCTGTTGATGCAGATATGAGGTACTACTGCACTTCTTTGCATTGCAGATCAAGACCAAAAAGCCTATTATTTAGTCTCCTAACATTACTAAACCCTTTAATGGTTCCAACCATATCTTCCATTTATGGGAAAAGTGCTTTTAAAAATTAAATCCTGTGGGTTATTGGGATGTGTTATTAATAGAGAACAGTATGAAAGAGTACCAAGAATAAGGGGATGAAATTGTAGCCCCGTAAGTCATAACAGAGGTACTCAAGTACCAAGTGGCCACACTTGAAGGAAAATGCTGAAAATGCTGCTGTGCCTTGCAGCAGCTATTACTGTGTTAGTGTCCTCTCTACAATTTTGCTAGCTAATTGATCATTTTGCCGTTGCAAATATTTCATTGAAATTCTCGTTTCTGTTGGTTGTTCTTCCATTAATGGCCTTGATAGGTAAGAAAACCCAGGAACTTTCTTCCAGGCTGAATAGATTCAAAATTCACTGTTCCACCCAACAAAGGGCAAGTCTGGACAGATATGGGGACAACAACCCACCATGATCAGAACAACATCCAAAACCGAGAAACCTTCCAAGGGCTTTTAAACTTTCTCTCCATCTCTCCCCAAAGAAAAGCCCTTTAAAGGATCAGCTAAACAAATATACCGTGAGAGCCTCAGAAGGGACCTCTCAGCAAGCCCATTAGGGGCTG
>VZTL01066156.1:10000-40000 GCA_013400535.1 Scopus umbretta | reverse complement strand
TATAATGGGGAAGGGAAGAAAATAAACAAGCAGCCACTGCATGTGGCTATCAGCTTAAAAATAGTTCAGATGGGCTGAGGTTTTAGCCTTTATCTCACTGGCTGACCTTGCTAATACAGTATGTAGATCTCTTGCCAGCTAATCGGCGGACTGTAAAGCATGGTTTCAAGCTGTGGGCAATGATCTGTAACAGGAATGAATGAGTGGGTTTTAGCAGCCAGGATCAGTAGCCTACTATCTGTATCTGACAGCTGTCACCCTCCCGACAGAGGCCAAGGCCTAGCCCTGCATTTAAAAGCAGCATGGCTGATCAGATTACTGGGACAGTGTGTCAGAACTGACTGCACTGAACTAGAGAGACAGAAAGTAAATCTATAAATAGCAGTTCTGCTTGTCTCCATGAACCACTGAAGGATAACCAATATTGAACAGCAAATGCAATGTTTAGTCTCTGAAACCAGCGGAATACAGTTCCTTCAAGATCAAAAGACGCTGCCTGATGATGTAAGGGATGGGCACGGGAAGCTCTGTGAGCAGGTGAGTCACTATCCTGGCAACAGCAATGGCTGTGTTTGGAAAAGGAAGTAACATGTTAAAAAGTTCTCGGTCCTCAAGATGTTGAAAGCAACATAGCACAAAGTCACCTTAGGCTAAAGCCACCTTTGTGCAAAATGCACACAGAAAGCCAGCTGTTCCCTGGGGAATCCCAGCACTCAAATAGATGCTGTGATAAAATGAAAGCCTCTCTGTTTGATACCTATTATACATGTGAACCAAGTTTTCAGCCAGAATGGTTGAGCTTTGAAAGGAACTCAAAGGCAGGGATGTTGGAACTGTGGCTTCTAAAGGTCATGGTGATAGCAAAGCTCAGTTACTGGACATCAAGAAGTTATAAAAGACCTGACCAGCACTCTGCAGTACGTATCAGCTCTCTGAGGAGCCATTCAACTCTCTTAGAAGTTGCTGCTGATAAAAATAGAATACCTGAAAATTTGTAAATAGCTTTGGAAACACAGCCCAGAGGTCAGTGGAAAGGAATGGAGAGTGGGATCATGAGCCAAGGCAACAGGAAACTAGAATGGTGAGAATAATGTGGTAGATCCCATACCATTGCTGAACTGCTGGGTAATACCAGAGGCTACTGCAGGCAAAACAGAGGTCCAGAAAGATCTCAAATGACGTGAGGAGTCCTGGGTCCCTTTTGCAGTAGAAGCCAGGAGACAGCAGCTTTTTTGTTGCAGTTCTGAATTGGGAATGGTCATCTGCTGATCTATCAGCCTATACATGCTCCTGGTGATGAGATGCAGCTCTTTGTCCATGGATGATCAGGAAGGAGAAACAAGACAGGGTTGATTCTATGCTTATCCTGGTTATTGCCAGCTGAAGTCTTGCTTCATGTCTCAAGCCAGCAGCTCCCTTCATGCTTTACAGGTAGTAATTGACTACACAAACTGATGGCTGTCTGAGCTGTTCTGGTCTCCATCCAGAAAAAGACCACACACTGCCATCATACAACAATCAAGTACAACTAAAAACACAAAGCATGGACTGAACTACACAGATAAACTTTTTACATTGAAAATAAATAATGAATAATTGAACATAAAGAACTGGACACAAAGAATATAACTTTTTACATTGCTAAGAAAATAGAAACAGCCCACTTCAGATAACTCAAGGCACACAAATGTGGCTGTCTACTTAAAAAATAGCTCAGATGAGTGAGACAAATCAGTGACACAAGGAGGCCAACCAGCTCAATACCCTTTCTCCTACAGAGACACGTAGCAGCATACACCCAGCAAACACACACTCATCCTTCCCTACAATATGCTTTTTGCAGCTCAGGGACTTCTGAGCTGGAGGTGGGGCCTCTGTCTTTTAAAGCTGGGCATGGATCTTTTTCCCATGATTTTGAAAATAGGATGAGGATGATATTTATCCCCTGAATTGAAGAACAAATCAAAATCTTTCCAGCCCATAAGTTTCAAAATAGCAATTTACTGGTACCCAAGTGCCATGCTTACCCTTGGCCACAGTGATGAATTTCACTAATAGCTGAATACTTTTATCAATGTGTTTTTCTCAGCTAATTTAGTGCTCATGAGATGGTCCTCAATGACAACCCTGGCAGCTGACTCCCTCCACACGTCAGCAGCAGTTTCTGTGCTACCTTCTTCACACTGTCCCCAGCATGCATCGAGCCTGACCTGGAGGAACTGTACCTGGGGTGAGCAGCCAGTTCAGTAACTGAGAGTCCCTTCAGTGCTTGGTCTCTCTGCCAGGCCTGTCATCAAGAGTGCCAGCCGCAGCGGTGGCTGCGCAATGTGTACACCTGCCTGCAAGAAACTGGGCTGACACCCAATGGACTTCCACTCAGGTTACCGAACAGGCATCAGATGGCAACAGCTCCTTGGGCGGCTGCAAACCAGTGACCTACATTAGCAATCCCTGGAGCCATCCGAGGCCCCCACAGTTTCTCATTAGTAACAGATTCTTATTTATTTCATATAGTCAGTGGCTTCTGCCAATAGACAGTGCACTCCTAATTAAAAGCTGACTCCTTTCATAACCTACAAAGTCCTATTTCCACCTCTGCCCCAACATGCAAAGAAATGTGAGCCTTTCCTGTGGCTGAGCTTGTCCTCCATTTAAAGGAAGATTGCACAGACAAAGCAGAAATACATTTTGCTTTATTTTTTTTTAAAGACAGCATAAAGCAACAAAGTTTGAAGGACATCCAACATTTATGCTGTGTGCCCACTTAATATCACAAGGGACTTCCCACAGCAGCAAAGGTTTTCTTAATAAAGGGTCTCATTGGCCAGCTGGATCAAATCATGTATACACCGATATTTTGCTTCTGGCAATACCTTAAACCCACAGTTAGGCAAGTGTAGAGACTGCAGTGGCCTTGAAACTGTAGCATGGTTTATACATGGTATACACATCTTTGAGGATTTGGAGAAATCTACAAGGGATCTAATGCTTTTCCACCTATTGACATTTACAAAGCAGTTTAAATCATGCATGAGAGGCCTCAGGCACATGTAGTTCACAAAACATAACTCTGTGCTCCCAGGGAATTTAAGCTGACCAATGCTCTTTATTAGAACCGACAGTGAAAGACAGCTATAGCAAAATCTGTACAAGAAATGCAATGCAAAGATGACAGACTTAATGCCAGTGGATATATTATGCAGATTATCCAACTCAAGCCTTGCTTGTTAAATAAGTTTCATGCTTTCCTCACTCCCACTGCCCCTCTTAGGAAATATCCTCCCTGGCTTTATCAAGGGAGCTGTTTCCTAAATTCCTTGATCAATCACCTGCTTTCCGGGACTTCAGACATGCCAAGTTAGCTCTGAAGATAAGAACAGAGATGCTTAAAGAGTGGAAAACAGTTAAACCTTTTCACCTAACAGCACAACAGTGCCATGCACATACGAGATTAATACCTTAAAAACTTAACAGATATTTTGCTCATGAAAGAATAGGAGAGGTTTTAAGGAATTCATCATCTCTGACAAGTCACCTTGAAGCTGTGAATTCCCAGTCCAATATAATTTTTTGAATGTGTGCTTTTGCTATGTACATACGAATGAAGAGTAAAATCCTGAGATCCTAGCCCAAGTTTTGATCAGTTCTTAATTAAATTTTGAAAATCTCTAATACAGATTAGCAAAGAAACAGGCTTCCTACCCGGAGAAAGAGATTATAGGTAATTTGATTGAACCTTAAAGCTTGTGAATGGTGCTTAATACATACATGTATAGGAGAGCATTCTGTGCTCTTCATGTGGAAGTATCACTTCTGAAGCTCTGCTGATGGTGAACACTGTTCGAACAAGTATTTTCACTGAGTTCACCCAGGACTAATAAGCATACCTCGTAGGCTCCATGTTGTATACAGCAATTTTGTTTTAAGATGTGAAGTTCAATCACTAATGAGTATCCTGACAGTCTCCTGGAACTGCATGTTCAAGTGTCCAACCATGTAAAGATTGTATTTATATACATATATAAAAATACAAATATTAAAAAGGCATTTGAAATAAATAAATAAAAGTTTGTGCATAAAATGCATGCAGCTGTGTACATGCAGATGTATGTATCTATGTATCATATGACATGTGTGTGTGCATGCATATGCATGTATATGTTATACATGTACTTAAAATTTGTAAATTATTAGTTACATGTTCACTGAGCGGCAAATAGAAGAATAAAGTGTTTCTTTTCTGTAACTGATTGATGGAAATAAAAAGTTTTAAAGAAAGAAACTTAGCCTTGCAGTGACACCTCTGAATTATTACTAGTGGCTAGTCTTAGCAGCAAGCTAGATCACACTAGGCTTGACCTAATAAAAATAATTTGCTTAATATCACACTTCCAGTACTGCAGAAGTGCTATTGGCAAATTGAAATCACTTATTTTTTTGTGCAAATAGGAAGCAGAAACAGATGTAGACCAACTACTCTGCTTAAGGGGAATCAAGGTGTCCTGGTTTCCTATCCCAGCTGATACCAGGACACAAGGGAAGGGAATGTTTTTCACAATACCAGTTTGATTTTCCTTTAAAACCCTAATTAAAAAAAAAAAAAAAAACAAACAGTGAAAACACCGTCCAAAATGCATTTCATAAGTAAAAGCACAAACAAGCTTAATGGGTCCTATTTCCAACCATGCTTTTGTTACTAGTTGTAAAACACATGGCAAAGCATAAAGTATGACACCAATGAAGACATGAGGCATTTAGCACTCATGTAGAATCATAGAATAACTCCGCCTCTTCAAAAATTAGACAGATAACATAACAATGAATGTTTCATAAGATTTTAGAGCTTGATACACCACTGATGGAAATCAGTAAAAAGGTTATAATTGACTTCAGTGATACCGGATCAGGGCCCTAAATAGAACAGACACCTGCACATTGTAGAGGGAGAGTAGTTAAATGTGTTCAGCTGCTTTGTTCCCAGGTTTTTCTAAAATACCTTTGCCATGGATACTGCAGCTTTCTCACCGGAGAGAGGGTGCACCAGGTCAGAACCAGGCCCAGCAGGCTCCTCAGGGAAGGGTTACAGCAATAGTTAATCACATCTTACCGATCACAGGATCATCTGGTCAGCAAGAGCAGTTCTTTAGCAGTTTTACTGATTTCTGTGCTCACACACTACATATTGGATGTTTCAAGGTTTTTTTGTGCAATATTCTTCAGCCATTTGGTATATTAAATCAGAGATCATTTTCCAATTGCCATAGTTTTTCATCAGCTAAAAAGAATTGTTTCAGAGATATTGCTATCAGTTCACATCAAAGAAGAAGCAGTAAAATTATTTTTAAGAAGCACCTAAACATTAGACATACAGTGATAACTGTGACATAGGTTATTCTGCCTGGTAAATATAAATGTCATCATAGTCAACCACAAACTTGGGAGACTGTAGCAAAATAGCAGTGAAAGAGTGGGATAACTCATAAGCTATTGACTAAACTTCTGCAAATGCCTTATGAGCTTTAAAACACTGAAATACATCACACATGTCAAAATCCTGACTTTGAACCATTTACATAGCACTGAAAATTGGCAGGGAATAAATACTGAGAGGAAAAAAAAAAACCACAAAATCAAATAGTAACCTCAAACTGTATCACGGAAGCTGTTAAGCTAATGAGTCTAAGATTGCCAATGGTTTTGCATATTACAACTACTCCTCTACTAAAACTCAAAAGAACTGAAGAATATCAAAACAGTTTGTCTGAAAGCTAGGCAGATATTATTTAGCAGAAATAGCAAGGAAAAAGTATCTTGTATCAGTAAAACTGACATGCAAGCAGCTTTCTTGATCAAATTGTAGTTAAACTTGGTGAAAATGCAGTAGCAATATCAAATAAGCCAAGACTGTTTACCTTCAATAGTCTATAAATATCCTTCTAAGGGCAGAACAGCTGCTTTACTGTGGGAATACACATGGGCAGTACAATTCCTCATCTATAACTATGAGAATAAACTATATTCCACATTTCTTTCATTTCCAGGTCTTTTCTTTCATTTTACATCTGATACAGTGGCAATGAAATGGACTTCTTGGAGGGACCGGCGTGAGTTGTGTGTGAAGACCAACCCTTCAGGTAATTCAGCTTAGTCAGCCAAGGAGGCCCAAAGCAAGCTCATCTATGGCCACTGTTCAGGAGAAGAGACTGCCATCCATCCCTCTCCAAGGTAGAAGTCTTCTTAGGGAAGAAGTGACCTAAACTAGAAACTGCAAACACATCTCTGCTTGGATTCTCCCATTGCGGCAGTTGGCAAAGGAGCCATAAAAGCCATCCTCACATAGGCAACCCAACCCCGTGGGTGTTTGGAGCCAGCCCAAGGGAGTAAAAACAGTGCAGGAATGGTACCAGAGATGCCACTGGAGGGCTGCACATCCTAATCAGTGTCATTGCAACAACCACGTATGGTCCATTAATAGCAGTCAGAGCCATGAGACTGCCCTGACAGTGCTGGGAGGACTCGCTACCCCCTAGTCTGTGCAAACACCGTGAAAAACAAAAGTGGCTCTATCACATGGGCATCCATATATGTGGGGGAGGAGGGGTCCGGGCCATAAACTGGGACTGTATCAAGCAGGCTTCAAATATTGTAAAATATAGTAAGACTGCTCTCTTCTGCATATATAAACAACTTCTTCACCTCGCTTTGATCCAGTGGCTCATTTAAAACATTTCTATCTGTCCTGTGACTGTTTCATTGTCACCTCTGGCCAGTCCCCAGTCTGCTACTAATTGGCACCACTGTTGTCAGGCTTGGGAATGAGGCCAGGGCCAGAACGGGCAAGAAAAATAATGCCCTGCTCATTCCCAAAAATGGCTTGTTCTCATTGGGAGCATTGCTGATACAAGTGCACGGGAAGGCTACGTAACCGTGCTGCTACCCTTGTTCTCTGGAAACAGAGCTCGCTCTCAAGGGGATATTGATCTCAACACACTATTTAAAAATGCATTAAATACATTTTTTCTCTATATATTTGATAGATATAATTATGGCAGTCCCTAAAACAACATGCCTGTTTGTAGACTGCTTTCAAATTCATCTAATTTGTATTGCCAGATGGTATGAATGATTGCTACAGATAAACTTTGGATACGTTCCATTATTAATTGACAGAAGCATGGTCACAGCAGAACGCTCATCCCACACTGCATATCTGACAATTAATGGTTAAAAGATGAAACTACTGAGGAAAAAATTACTCCCATGAGTCCCAAGTTCCATTTTATAGCCTTGAGAGCTAAATTTAAACAACGAAAATGTATTATGCTCCTAGATCTCTATACCAACCTCCTTGCACTTGTACAATTTCCAATCCTGCCAACAGCTCTTTGCAAAAGACGGGCTAGAGTCATGGTGTGCCATACAGGGTGACTGGGAAACAGCACAGGAGGGTGAAATATGACAGTCTTATGGCAGGTTCAAGAAATCAGATGGTTGTAACAACCAAATGTCTCAACCGAGGCTCATTACAGATGGTTGGTTTTAAGCTGGTCTTCTACATAGAATACAGACATAGACATCATAGCAAAAAGTGTTAAATGCTATGCATTGTAGACAAGACACTTGCACCCGAAGTACTGGTGAACTCCCAAGGAAATGGGAATACCTTGAATCTATGTATTTTAGAAAACTGATATCTAATGACCATGTCCTCAATGAATTAAGCAAAAGCTGAGAATAAAGCCAAGTGCTTAACTGATTAAAATTTTTCATTTTTCAAGCTATTCCACCAGAACACAATATACACATGCAAAACCTTCTTTAAAAGAAGAGACATTAGGAGCTAAGACATCCACAGATTTGGGATAAAGAATATTTACCAGTGACACAGGCCTGAAATACAAATAGATGATGAATGATGTCCTAAGATGTGAAAAAAGAAAAAGAAATGCTTTTTAGCTTCTTGACTTGCAATGGTTTTTCCTTTTACTACATACAGAACAGCATGACACATCTTAGAAACAATATTTATACTTTTAGCACAACTTTCATCTGCAAATTCTTACATGTCATATAGATTTGCACACGCCTTTTCATAAATGCATATACTGAGCATAAACAGCTGAAAAGGTATATAAATTACTTAATATGAGGTAGAACAATATGGCATGCTGGCAGAGAACACCTGTACCGTATTATGACCTAGACACTGATGTGAATAGGGTTATAATTGCAACTGCAGAGTCAATTCTGCAGAGATAAGGAAAAATACAAAAAAACACAAATGAAGTTTGACTGGTGCATGCAGGCTAATAACCTCTTCTTTGCCCTCCCATACAAATCGAATGACTACGATGATATGCAATGATCACAAGTATCCACAAGTTCAAAAGCTGAGCTGTGGATTCAGGCCTTTAATGATGTTAAGACACTGCTTTGTATGTGCAGAAGGTAAATATGCCTGGCAAAAAACAAAACAAAACAAAACAAAAACAACTTGTGAAGGACACAGATTTCCTTATTGTTTTATTTGAGTTCAGGTACCGCCCCATGCTACCCTCTCGTGTGTTTCTGAACTCTTTCCTCAGTCCTATTGATTGCTGTCTTTCCTCTGGCTGGTATATATGGCATAAACACAAAGGTGATACCTACAGTCAGCATCGCATCTGACTGTTCCTGACAACTCCTGTGATACAGCAACCTCAGGGACTTGAGGACACATCTGTGAGTAGATGTAGTAGCTGCCATCTGCACGAACTGCATTATTTAACTGCATTGGCACTGATTAACATTTGCTGTAACCTATGGTAATGGGCTCTGGGGGCTTTCCATGTCTGCTACACAGTGGCAGCTGATGTCTCCTGCTCCATCCTTAAAACAGGATGTTTTAATTTTTAATGGAGCACATGTTCGATTGGCTATACAAACAGGCTAATCTGCAAAGCATGTGCTCAATAACAAGCCAAGCTATGCAGCCAGAATAACAACACTGCTTTGCCATGCACGAGATGCAAAGGCTTCCTGCTTTATGCCACCATCACTCAGCACTGATGGTCAAGAGAAATGACTGTGCACATTCCCCATTTTCAACAGCAGCCCTTAGGAATTAGCTACTTCCTTAGCTGCACCTCGGGCTGCCAGCTCATTTCTCATTTGGGAAACTAAACTGGAGAGTTGACAAAGTTCAGGTGCCTGGAACAGGAATCACGATGGTGCAGCAGAAGCATTCAGAGGCAAAGCTCCAGTGTACGCTGGGAGGGGAGAGCTCTGTCGGGGCTGGCACACTCAGAAGAAAAATAAGCTGGTGGGCATTTAAGCAGACAGCAGAGAAGTGGATGCTTCCCTATTGCTGAAAACAATATATGCATAAAATTCTTGATGTCCATTCCTTCACTCAGATCTCATGTAATCCATAGACTTTCTCCTCCAAGGCATGTCTACTAAAATCATCATGTCAACATTTTGTGTTTAAAACTATAGCCAGCCTTTATGATACTGCTCAGTTTTGCCTACATAAACTCAGACGCATTTTATTCATACTCCCAAAGAGAAGAAGAGTCCTTTAGAGATGCAGGCTGTAACGCAATGCTTTAACATGTTTATGATAGGTGGATGGAGGCTACCACAGTCACAAGCGCTCTCCCTTGAGATAGCATTTTTGAGGTGGGATACAGGCCTGTTTCCCACCTCAAAAAACAGATAACATAGATTGCTTGCACAACAGACACGCACTAACAAAAAAGGAGAAAAATAAAGGCAGTCACTGGGCTGACATGTATTTGACAGAGTATCTGAAACAGATGGGTGGGAATCCAGCAATCTTGGGCTTTTAGGTTGCCTGTGAAACCTTGTCAGGTTATTAGTTTTCCAGATTCAAGGAGTTTGCTTCTGGTTCAGATTTTTCTTCTAAGAAGCATGTTTTCCAAAGCTTGGTAGGGTTTTTTTCCATTTCTTTGGATCACTTGTTACCTCTGACCTGATTTGTCGACAGAATATGCCAAATCTATAACAAGCATGGGCTGATTAAACAATTAATGGAATACTATTTTAGGACAGCCTCATCTTGCTCCAAACCTGTACTCAGGACTGTTTCTGAAATATAAACATGAACTGACCTTTCAAAATGGTCACTTCTATTTTTCTGTTTTTTCTTCCACAGTGAATTATGCCTTTGAGAAAGACATTAAATCATGGAGCCTTTCAATAGATGTAAGAAAGCCAGAGGAATGTTACGGGGAATTTCATTCCTCTGGTCTTCACAAAGTACACATAGGAAGCTGTTTCATAGTTTGGGTTAGTAAATACATTTAACAAGCTAATGAACACCTTTTCCTGCCTTAAGACATGAACTTTGAAGATGCTAAAGTAATTATCCCCCTCGTATGTGGCCAGCCAGGTCTCAGTGCAAAAACTTCAGCACTGAGAAATGTGTTTCTACCTTTTGAACCAATGGATCCATTTCCAGCAGTGGTCTGCTGCCGGAGAACAGACCTGGCATTCGCCCTTTCCTAATGATTACCCTAGAAGCACATGTGAAAAATCAGACTGTTATTGCTTCTTTTGGGCTTTTGTAAGGTGTTTTAATATTCAAAAAAACACATACAAAAACCATTGTAAATTCACTGTAAACTTAGAAGAAGGGACAAAACATTTCACACAGCAACCTAAAATCCCCTTCTGTGAATGCTGCTAGGTCCTAAGTGGAACAACATGAAAAATCCCAGCCTGAGGTTAAACGCTTCGTCTCCCTTCCATCAGCACTATCAGACCAACTGCCTGAGCTGATCTCTAAAATAACAAGATCTAAATCAGTGAGGGCAGTATTATAGATAAAATAAGTATTGATTGGTGTGCTGAAGTCCATGTGCAACAGCAAGCTTTGAACCCTTTTGATAAGAAACCCTGTCTATTTGAGAAGTCAAAAACTCCCAAGAATGTAACCAGATTCTCAGTATACAGAGTCTACTGACATCTGAAGGGGCAAATAGAAGCTCTCTGGTTATCTTTGCATCTATCACAATCACCCTTATCATGTATGAAATAGTTCTCAGCATAGCAGCAATCATCCGAGCCCAAATTTCAGGCAGTCTGGGGACAAAAAACCAAAGCCATGGAATTCATGTCTCTTCACTATGCAGTTGAGAAAGCTGAATTCATCTCATCTGTAACTCCGGAAGGTTTAGTCTGCCCTACAGAAACCAAAAGGCTGCTACATTAATGCACAAGAGTGTCCTTTCCATCAAGTTCCTTAATTAGCTTATCTAGAGAAAAAAACTATACCAATCAAATTAAATATTAATCACATCTAAACTGCTGATCACAATCAGCTGGGGGTTCACGCATGCAGAACGTAGGGATCGCAGTGTGATTTCTTTTCCCAGAGAGTTTCCTCCTGCTCTCTTTCCATTGCCAATTTAGCGAATTCATATAAAAAACAAAGCCTGAGTTTTCCAAGTACAACATTAACAACAGACCAGAAGTTTTTCTACACTAAAATATTGAACTGAAAATTCAGTTCCTTTAAATCTTTCTAAATCCTTGCCTCTGATTGGGTTCATTAATAAACATGCTGGTTTTGTTACAGGGAGTGACATATGGCATAATCCGCTAACAGGAAGAAGTATTTTGCATTTTATTGTAGAAAACAAACATGCAAACAGGTTTTCACAGATGGCTTTCTTAGCTTCTAGGAGACAAAAAAAAAAAAAAAAAGCTTTCTAATGCTTGAAAACAATTCCCCCCCCCCCCCCCCTCCTTAAAAGAAGAGAAAGAAAAAAAAATTGACTGGAACTGCTTTTCAATTAAAGTAAGTTCTACTCTACATATCAGCTCTACACCAACTTCCTTTATACTACTGCTACTTCTTCAGTTATGCATGAAATAAAAGCCTATCAACTTGCCAGTATCAGACAATATGTACCTAGGGGGAAAAAAAAAAGGGTGAAATTCTTGGCTTTGGTTAACTGCTCAGTGCTGTGAGAAAACCACCAAAGTAACCACAGAAGACTTCTAATCAGGAGGGATTTGGATCTCAGTAACTAGATCTCTGCTCATATTTCCTCATCACTCTGTTGATCGCATGTGATGATGCGAAGTCTACGGTCCATAGCATTGGAAATGATATTGTACTATTTAAAATCTAAATTATGAATAAGTTGCAGTAAGTCTGAGAAATACTGTATGTACACATGTTGTAACACATTAAAATGTAGGGCACCTTTCTCTTCTGGTCATTCTCACTCAGACTTGCTATGTTACTCCCTCACCACCTTCTCACCATAGCTTCTTGAGAACAAGACAGAACTTACTCTGAACTTCATGGTGCTCTTTGTGATGTCAGATTTTCAGGATAATGTTTCAGTTCTTTTCAGTTTTTCCAGCATATCCAGCATTGTACAATCCCAAGGCAACTCAGTTGCCTTCCTACCCATAACATCAATGTTCCTCGCAGCAAACACGGACCTATCTGTGTATCCCCTAGAACTGTGATGTCTACTAAGAACAACCAAGCATTATGGTCTAGAGTAATATCCCAAACTTTTTTTGGATCTGATGTTAAATACATCCTTTAAAAACAGCTCCCTGTAATTTCCATTTGACTAAATCTCCTCCTGCCTCACCATGTCCAGACTACAGAGGTAAGTGATAACTTGACATACAGTGATAACAATCTAGAGTGAAGACGTCAGACCTAGAAGTGGGGGAAGAAGTGTTCGAACAATTCGCTTGCCTGGGGTTGCAAAATGCTACCTTACCATCATCCAGAAAGAAGCAAGCAAATGCAACTGCTTACAAATGCAGAAAGCAGGTCTCTTTCCTGTAGTCTGAAATGTTGCAGCTGTCTTTTCCATACCTTTGTGGAGGTAGAAGTGTCGAAGGGAGGTTGTAGTGAGGAGGGTGTTGGTCTTTTTCCCCAAGTAACTAGTGATAGGACGAGAGGTAATGGCCTCAAGTTGCACCAGGGGAGGTTTAGATTGGATATTAGGAAAAATTCCTGTACTGAAGGAGGGGTGAAGCATTGGAACAGGCTGCCCAGGGAGGTGGTGGAGTCACCATCCCTTGACGTATTCAACAAATTTGTGGATGTGGCACTTTGAGACATGGTTTAGTAGCCATGGTGGTGTTGGGTTGACGGTTGGACTAGATGATCTCAGAGGTCTTTTCCAACCTTAAAGATTCTATGATACATACAAAGACCAAAAGCAACCTTGCAGGTAAGACAAAGGTGGAATCAGGAATAGTCCTTCCTGTTAACTTCCACTGGTATTACTAGGACTCTCATTAACAGAAGCAAGAAATACATTCCCTAACATGAAAAACAGTGCATTCAAAGCTCCCCAGGGCTACAATACTTGCCTTACAATTTGGAAAGACCCCACATTTCCTAAAGTAGGAAAGGCTAGACTGTTTGTTACTGCCATGCCAGTCTCATGCGAGTAGGAAATATCAAGTAAGCTAGTTTCTGTACAGCTGGAAAGGAGGACCAGGTCAATCCATGAACTGCAGGTTTCAGGTTTGCCCTTGTGCGACAAAACAAAACAAATGTTGCAGAAGTTTTCTGTATTAGGTGTGCTTAAGAGCTCATGCTGTCTACATGGCGAAAGCAGCCAGCCTAATCCCTGTATCTCTTTTGCATAAGCAATCCGAGCTGACGGCATTTAATCAGCTCCAAATTTACACTACTGATCACCTTTTCCATTTAATCACGACTGCAGCCTTTCAAGAAGTAATTCCCTTTGGTTAAAATTAACAATGACAGGCTGTGTTTTTACACACTGTTGAAATGTATAAAACAATCAGATGGAGAAAAATAATATGCCCTCCTTTTTCAGAGCTGATTTACGATATATATGCAAACCCTATTAAAGTTAAACCATGCTTTTCAATGAAATGAGGATTTCCAACAAGCTGCTCTCCGTTTTATTTAAGGATCCCAGTGACTGAATCAAATGGTGGTAATCGGCTCTACTGCTGATATAGGATATTTGGGCTAGGAGATAACATACTTAACCCTTAAGTGAGAAATAGCTCATAAATCACAAGCACTTTGTGGGAAAGTATAAGACGACCCTCTCTTGTGAGCAGAAATCAAATGATATCCTGCTGAGACACATTGTACTCCTTTCTCCAAAATCTAAAGGTTAAATATAAAGAGAAATTAATGCAGAGAAGGAAGAAGATGAGGTGAAGTGGGAACAGGAACAGGCAACTAAGAGGAATGCAAATATCTAAATAGGTGGGTTAAGCTTATCCCGAAAGATAAGATAAAACTGGGGAAGACGTTGTTATGGCTTGGAAGAGAAGGATAGGTCTTGGGAAACGGCAGGGCTTGGTGGATGCCTTGTAGCAGTCTTGGATGAAGGATATACACCTACGTCATCTAGCATCTGAATGGACTTAGCAAAAAAAGTCCCTTGATTTCCCAGGTGTGAAGATGTGAAGGGGATGTTAAGCTGCGCCACATCGTGGCCTGTTACAGCCTCCTGGGTAATAGGATGCCAAACACCTGCAAAGGTCGCAGCACCCATGCACATCAGGGGAGAAAAAACCCTGATTAGCACAAGACATCGAGCCAAACTGACATGTAAAATGGATTACCTGGGGGTCACCAAACGGAGGATGAATTTGAGGCCAGCATTGAGGGGTATTGATTACACCCTCCTAACATGAGTAAACATGAAAGTCCAGTGAAGAATATCTCTGTGTCTGGCACTAACGCTGGCCTTAGCAGAGAAGCAGGATCATGCTGTGAGGACCTGCCTCGTTGCAAATCATCAGCGAAACTTGAACTGGTGCATCTCAGTCATCAAATACTCCCAAATTGCTCAAACACAATGTACAAGCTGAAAATTATTCATCATATCTATTCACTTGAGGATCCTACTGTGTTTTGACCATTGAAAGGAGAGGTAAAAGCTACAGTGAGCAGTCTCCACCACCTAGGAGTGTTCACAAACACGTGACAAAAGTTAATAGCATTTCTGTTTTGGTTTTGTCTTGAGATTCCCTTCTGGGTTCGTGTGTTTTCCTTCTGGTTCAGAGGAAGGGGGGCGAAGCAGGTGAGGGGGGCGCAGCTCCCAGAGCAGAGCTGCGAGTGGGAGGATTTTTTGGCAGTTGGAGAAGACTTGGTGTCAAGACATACGGCAATGACAGAAGGCTCGGCTCTGCAATGCCCGTGTGCTATGTGCCATCTCCCCAGCTCACCCACATGCATGGATGTCACGCGACAGCGCAGGGAAAAAAAACACCAAGAATAAGGACCGTGTATAATGGGGGGGTTGGGTTTTTTTGTTTGTTTGTTTGCAAGGTGGGTGAGGGGAGAAGAACAAGAGAGCTAACACAGAGGAAAAGTTCCTTGGGAGAAGAGCAGGAGGGAGGCCAAGGAAGAACACTTCGGCTTTGCTGGTTTTCCTACCTCACACCTGTAACTCTTACTGATGGGTTTATCACTTCAGGTCTGTGGATGGGATGCAGCATGCTAAAAGTAGCCAAGCCTATCACTAAAGATGTGGAAAACTTGTTTTTCTGGGAGCTGGTTGGAACTACAAGGTAGATAAACACGGACATTTCCTCCAAAGATTACACTCTGCTACAACTTTTTCTGTGTGCGTGTGCTGCTTGCAGAATGTTGAACTTGTTTCCAAAATAAATAGCTCCCAAAGAGGGTTTAATAGGGTTTGCTGTTTTCCAGAGGTAATAGATTGCAAACAAACTGTTTCCTGCTCCTATTTCGAACAAATTTTGGTCCAATTATTTTCTTTTTTAGCATAAAGCTAAATGGACTATTCTGCCCTGCCCCTCACTGAGTCGAAGCATGATTTCTTTTGATTATGCTTTTATGTTGCAAAACGTAGGGCTCTGGAGACATAATGGACGTCTCTGGGAGAGTGGCAGCAATTTTTTTTCTTTTTTTTTTTCTCCTTTTTTTTTTTTTTAAAGTATGCCACTGCTTGTCAGCATTCACTTTGGTGCCTGCTGTGCCTGAATAAAAACACCAAAGGAGGCAGAATGAGGGAGGGAGGGGAAAAAACCCCAAACAAAATAAGTACTGTCCACCATGCCTAGGGAAAGCTGGCACAGAGGTGGGTAGAATTCAACAGCATCTATGTAGAACATATCTCGAGCACTAGATGAAGCCTGATTTCCGTTTTCTCCTTGTTATTCTGACCAGTGGGTTTATTTTTTTTCCCTAATCCAGTTTTCTTTTTTTTTTCTTCCACTGGAACAGTGACAATTAGTAGCAGTAGGGAGGGGAAACCTTGGCAGATTTCCCATCCTGACCTTTAATCCAGAACACAATTTGTGGTCCAAAAGCTTCCTAAAATAAAGCTCCATCTTCTTCTTTGTTTAATTTATAAACAGTGTTGATCAGAAAAGGGAAAGGGAGGGAAGCTCCCCTTGTTCATCTTGATGGGAGGTGAATGCCATCATCTTCCTGGTATGGATGGTAAAGCTGGGAAATTTGTCACTGTCTAGGTTAGTGGGGTATTACCAAAAAAACACTGATTTCCTTGAAGATAAAGACCTTTATGTTGGCTGAAACTTAGGAATGTATAAACATGTTCTCATCTTCCAAGTCAAAGAAAAAAAGAGAAAAATCTGTTTCTATTTGTCTGTCTGTCTGTAGCCCAGGGGCAATAAATTCTATTGCAGGGACAAGGATGAAAAATAATGCTTTTCATTTTTGATATCTGGATTTTACAAAATACCCCAAGAAAAATCCTTATATCCTAGCTGCTGGATTAGCCTCCAAGAGTTCTTCACTGAGTGAACACTAGTGTAGGTTCTTAGCAGACACACTAGCTCCTAGCCCTAATTACAGCCAGTATTTTTTTCTTCTTTGACAGATCCAGAGAGAGGCATGTGCCTTGGTAATTACAGCAAAAGTCTGGAAGGTTTCATTTTTAATTTTCCTACTGATTTGTATAAATTACCTTGGGCAAGTCACTTAACACCTCTGATAAACTTTCTACTTGGGATCAAGACCCTGGTTATAT
The DNA here is from genome assembly GCA_013400535.1 of Scopus umbretta. Classification (NCBI taxonomy): domain Eukaryota; kingdom Metazoa; phylum Chordata; class Aves; order Pelecaniformes; family Scopidae; genus Scopus; species Scopus umbretta. The sequence continues at coordinate 23,006 of VZTL01066156.1, read as the reverse complement.
AGTAAAACTCAAAAAGTGGAGACGGAATGTCTATAAACATCTCCTTAGGAGGGTTCAATCTGTTTTCTTGGGAAACAACATCTGGATGGGCTTTTCAGTGTGGGAAAGGCTGCAAAAACGGCATATTGTCTTAGGAGTGTATCATGTCATAGTTTGTGTCTCAGATATGAAATAGTATCACCACCCTTGCTCATATTCATAGGAAAAAGATTTTAATCGGAAATCCTCTTAGTCATCTGCAGTATAATTTGCTCCTGGGAAGACAGAGCAGCCTCCAGTCTATTCCAGGTTCATCTCACACATGCCCTGTACTGCTTCTCAGCAGGAAAATGAATTCCACGTCTTAGACCCAACAGATGCAAACGGCAGGTTCTACCTGTTATACAGAAAATCAGCCTCGGGACACATAAGTGACTACCAAATACCTGCCAAAGAGATAGAAACTCAAACTCTTTGGTGGCTTTTAACTTAATATTTCTTAATGAAAATAAAATTTAAAAGAGGGGAGAGAAAAAAAACACACCCTTAATTGTGTCAGCCATGGAAGAAATCGGAGATTGAGGGCTCCAGAGAAGAGAAAGTCCTTTTGGATTAAAACTCTACATTTTACATTTTATCTCCAAAAGGCTATAAATGAGGTTTGGGATTTTAAAAAGATTTCATATGATTTTGTAATTACCCAAGTTACTATTACCTGATTAACACAGGAATCCTAATAGTCTGTTGCGCTTTCATTTCTCCAGTTGTGGTTGTCATGGGGTTCGACACCTGTCACCTGTTCATTTACAGGCATTTTAATTAACCTACATTATGTATGCTTTTTTTTTCCTTGGATTTAGTGCCTGAATTTCATATTAAAAAATAAAGTTAATAGCTACCTGAAGGAGGGCTGCTGCCAAAACATTCACAGTCGATCCTGCCACATCCATTTATCAGTACATGTCGCAGCAGCAGCAACCACCAGTGCTTAATTAGAAGAAGTATGCGATAGAATAAACTCCTTCTTGCAGTGATATAGGTCTGACACCCAGTGCTACAAATACAGTCTTTCATGGGGTTGTATGTGTAGCTATAGAGAACCTACATGCTGGTTGCATTTGGACCTACTTTGTGGGTCCTAATTCAGATAAAAGTCCGTTTGATTTTGCCTGAGTATTGACAGAAGAATCGGGCCTGCTACTCTGAAAACATAAGCCTAGAAAAAGGAGTAAAGAAATAAAATATCAGTAACAAAATTTTGATTTAGGTTAAATGGTTCTCCACAACCACTTAGAGCAAGCTGTTTTCATGTTTTGCTACCTGCTGCACATGGAATGGCCTAGCAAAGTGGTATTTACCCTAAAGGCCAAACAGCTGACAGGTCAAGTCCCGCTTCTCTACACCATCTAAAATACAGTTTATTCTAGAGTCCCAGGTACCGCCCAGTTGTCTAACAGAAAGTCCTCTGCAAAGACAGATATGCCCAGCATATGAGGGCATATGAGGTAGAAGCCGATGAGGTGTGAGGTAGCAGCAGACACTTGTTTCTATGCCAGTCAATTAAACATATCTGAGAAAGCTCCCAGGCAGAGGGATGAGCTGGCTGAGAACCATCCCTGGAACTGTTTGCCTCCTGGGCCATGCAAGGACTGTGTGGGACACCGTGGAAAGACCATTCTGACACCCTGTACAACCTTATTTCAGGGCCTGGGAATGCCTTTGGCACACTTTAATCTACTCGTAAAGACAAATCCTTACCATCTAAACTTTTAAAGTGGCCTGTACAAGACAGGGAATGGCTCCTGTGTTACAGTCTAGATCTGAAATGAATGCAAAACAGCAACACGTATTTACTCATTCACCCAAACATGCCAAGGAGCCATTCGCATCTTTAAAACTGGCACTTCACCTTGAGGTCTGTTCCTCTCACAGGCTGACTCTTCTTCCCCTCTGGGTGGAGTCAAACCTCTGACTGGAAGGAAAAAATAAAGGAAACGGAGTTGCCAGACTTAGCCACTTTACTAAAAAGCCAGTTTTAATTTTATTAGAAGACACACCATGATTTGCACTGTGAGAGTCATCAAGCTTGGGCCCTGATGGTTTCCAGGAGAAGCGTGTTTGCAAGTCCAGATTCCACCCAGAGTCACCTCCGGCTTTTTGAGCAGTGATGAATTTGGAAACACACTTGGGTTACCAGCAGCCAGGATCATGTTTTGTTATAAACAGCAAAGCATTGTCAAGAGCAGGCACAATGATAATGTTATGATGGCTCTAATAGTTAATATGAACCAGTTAAAGGTTTATTGTCATTTTGCACAAGCCCATGATTATCTTCAAGGCTGACAGATAAAGATGTATGCATTGAAGAGACACAGCGTTGGTGATTATGGATCTTAAAACCCACTTGGGCCATTAACTCTCTGAATTCTCAATATTCTGCCCACTCCAGAAGGAATTCATAGGTAGGTGTAAATGCTATTGCAGTATGATTTCAGTGATAGTACCTGACTGACAGCAGTTTTCAGACCCTAAATGGACTCTATAGTATTCTACAAATCCTACCACCTTGGGTAGCCAGGCTGGAGGACAGCAATAGCAGATCATACCCAAAAGAGTGGAAAAACCCACCCTGCTGCATGATGCTGAGTGTACCAGTGCTTTGAAGGAGACTGGGGGCACAGCACAGCTTACGTGGAAACATCTGTGTTTTAAATCAGATAATCAATATACACCTAATCACATACAACTGTCCCTTTTGTCAACAGATAAACAGAAATTACTTGTCAATTGGGTCTGCAGGCACCAGAATACAGCTTCCAGTAAGATGTCTCTTTCAAGTAACACAAAGAAGGGTGGGAAGCCACAGACCGCCTTTCAACGCAGCAGGCATGGTACCAACTATGAAACTCTTTTGTGTTAGACTTTACACAATTCATAGATGGGACTGGAGAGAATGAAATGTTTGGTCACATCAACATGAATATTTATTCAGACCCATCACCCAAACGATGCAGAGAATGGCTTACCCTCCACTCAAATAGGCCACCTGTCAGTGCACTGGAAAATTGCTCTATTCATTCAAATTCGTTCTTCAAAACCTGCTCCTGTTCACACAGATGCACAGGCATAGCAACAACAACTAATAATAAACCCACCAGCAGCGCACCGCCCCTCGGCTTCACACCCTCACGGCTAAAGGAAAATTAGTAAGAAGCCTGATACGAGTCCTTTAAAAAAGAAAAGAAGAGCAGAGCTCAAGGATCCTGATGGCAACATTGATAATGAAAACAAAAAAGACATTTCATTTAAGACAAGAACTCCAGCTTGTTTGTAACAGGAGGGAATTTAGCTTGTTCGCTATTCCTCTCTTCTCCCCTCTTTACCTCCAGCATACAATATCTGCCTTCTCTTCCGCACATTCACAGCACTTTGTTCGGTACTTAATAGCTAAATCTGGGGCTGGGGAAGGGAGATGGGGACAAGGAGGCACTAGAGTTGATGCCAGGTTTGACAATTCAGCACTTTCCGGGCCAGGCTGCCTGCAGCCGCGCACGTGAAGAGCCAGTTCCACTTGTGCAAAGCTCCAGTAGACCTGGCACGGCAGTGCTTCTCCAGCCACTGTGCACAGATGTCAAACGACTGCGGAGTGCAGATCCAGGCCCCCAGATTTTAATTCTTAAAGGATTAATTGTTGAGATGAGCTGCACTTCAGCACAGAACGAGAGAAGAGCTTTTTCTTTTTAGCATCGACTCTGCTCCTCAGAGTCTGGATCTAAGCCATCCTTTTCCCTCTTTGTTTTGCCCCTCCACTTCTCAGAGCCATCTTTGCCTGCAGTGTCTCTTGCATCGACAGCCAGGCAAGTACAGCTGGGAACTCTCCCAGGGCCTATAACTTCAACTGCACATAGTCTCCTGCTTCAGGCAATGATCTGCTCTGGTTCTTCCTACTTCAGCAGCTATTTCTCACTAGCAAGAAGGACAATAAACCCCCCAACTCCATCTCCCCAACTGCGATTCCGAATGTTATGCATTTGTGTCAGTGCCTTTGAGTCACACGGGAAGCATGGCCAGGAGGAGGAGGAGGGGTGTTTGCCAGGCAGAGTGAAGGACTCGCATTTCAATCCACCTTGCCAGCAGCAAAACAAGAGCATAATTCTTACCATAGCACTCCAGAGCAGCGCCAGGGAACTTTGAGGGAAATGTCACAACAACTGGGTGCACGAGGTGCATGTGACCCTCTAAAATTAGCGGGAACTCCCACATCCCCTTTTTAGTGCTGCAGTACGTAATTCTCCACGAGTAGGGAAAATAAAGGCTGGAGCATACGGTTTCTATCTGTGCTGCATAGAAACTGATTAAAAATGCTAACAACCATGATTGTCCAACAACCAGGAGCTCCCAAGAGGCTCATACACACAGATGGTGATTAGTTTGGGATGGCCAGAACAATCACTAGTACCATGTTGCAGTAACACCCACAGACTATCTGTCACAGTCCCAGGAGACACTTAAAGGCTGTTTACTTCATACAGTTAACTTGAACCATAAGCTTTACAAGCCTCTTTGATACATTTTTAATCACTCTCCTCGTAAACCTATAACATTTCCCTGCACTGATACATGCTTGGGTTCTGTATGTCACAAACTCCTCATCAGGCTGGAAGGAGGCCGAACGTGACCGTCCCCAGCGAGCCCGCCGTGCCACCAGCGCCGCCCTGCAGCCGCAGAGCCGGGGGCTCCCACGGCTCCTCAGCCCACGCTGCTGCCTGGGCGGACAGTGATCCATCATGGCTCTCCCTGGCAATGGCACAATCGAGAGATCGATAGCAGCCGTGTAACAAATATTAGGATGGGTAAACTAAGCCAATTGTTTATCTTTGCTGGACCTACTTTTTCCAAATAATTCTGCTGCTCCAGAATAAGTAAATACTTTGGCTTAATGGCTGGTGCATTGTTTGGGAGGGTTTTTTTTCAGTTAGGTCCAGTACACCAAATGTTTCTGAGCACTGTGTGTGTCGCTGCTTCCAGTACTTCCATATTTCTTCCAGAGTTCATAATCTTTCTTTAAACAAAATTTATGTTTTTGTAATTTGAACCTCTCAAAAAAGAATCTCCAAACAGTGAAGCAACCTTGCCCTTCCCTACCAAGCAAACTGCAGGGTCCTGATTCCGCAATTCATCTCATGTGAGCAAACAGGGCTGTTTGTCCATGCAAAGCTCCAAGTGAGAATCAAGGAATTAGTCAGTCCTAAAACTCTGTCCTGAACCAGGTCTGCGGAATCGGCACCAGATACCAACGCTTAGTTCTGTCATCTCAGCAATTGCTCCAGGGAGTTAGCGCAGTGAAGTCATTGGGAAAGCAGGTTAATTTACAGCAGAAGGAGATGCGGGGCATCGGGCTGTGGAAAGTCACTTTTGCTGCTTCTTTCACTGGTGTAAATTTAAATAACTCCCACAGAGAAATTAGAGGTTCACACGAGCAAATGTTAGTAGACTCTGCTTCTCCTTTGTTGTCATTTTTTTCTCTTTAATTGCCTCATCTGTTTGGAGAGAATATGTACCCACAAATGGCTTTTTTTAATGTTTCCTTTGCCACCTATAAAGTTGTTTCTGCTTCTGTCCCTTTAACCGTATGAGATCACTTCCCACCTCTGTGCAGTATGAGGTAGCCTGGTTTAGAGGTCTCAGTACAGATCACAGAAACTAGAAAGTCACGGCTTCACTTGGTGACCTTCAGCAAGAGAAAATGGGATGGGGATTTAGTACCCATTCAGAGAAGTGGAATGAAAATACTGAAAAACTAAAAGGTGAATGAAGTGTGGAGGAATTGTCCAATATATGGCTCTGAAAATTTAAAATGCTACAATACAGAAGTGCCAAATAGTATCATGTATATGTATGTATCTCAGCAGTTGTATCAGTGGGGAAAATAATTTTCTTTGTAAAAAAATTGCACAAAATACACAATTGATATAGGAATTAGCTTACCACCACAGAAACTTCCCCTATTTACTAAAAATATAGGTTGCCATAAGAATTTGATGCAGATTTTGAAATGCAAGACTCACTTCTATTCTGTTGGGGAGCTTTGTTTTTTTCATTATCTGTTTTTAAAACCTATCATAGATCTGTCCTTAAAAGCAATTTAAAAACATAAGTACTGGATATTTCCAAATGTAAAGAAACACCAGACAACATGTGTATCTACTTCATTTTTGCTTCGACTCACACATTGCAAATCTGAAGTGTAAGATTCCTAACAGGCATCTCCATAGCACTGACTGTCTAGGAAGATGCCCAAAGCCCTTTTTATCTCAGCTTTGCTTTTAAAGGCTAGCAAAGACATTAGATTATACAGAGCTTAATTTAATATCACATTGGCTGTACAACCTAGCCTTATGGAGATGCAACAACTCTCACAACGTGTGTGTGGGACTTGCACACCTTATGCACACCTTACTCATCTTATGCTCCCCTACAATGGTGCTGAGACTTTTCACACTCCCATGCAGCTCTACAGTTTGTCGTCCTTTAAGACCCAAGATACTAAATGAAAAATTCTTGACAGCAGTCAGTGGTTGGTGTGTTGAGACCGCCCACCAGCGTGCTGGCCAGTGCTGTCTCTGTTGCTTCCCTGCATACTCTTGTGTCTGTGCATCCATCTGTCTCCTATCTCCTGAAATGGTGAGATCACGGCAGGGACTGTCTTTATTTTGTGAGTGTTCAGTACCTACCAAAAGGGGCTCTTGTCTGTTCTGGAGATCCAAGAAACAACGCTAATTCAATATTGATGATGGCGTCCAAAGCAAAAGGAGTCTTAATGGTGTGAAGACCACTGGAAGACTGCTTGAGTGGCCGTGAGCTCCAGCCCCTGGGGCAGAAGCTCACAGTCAATACAACGCAACAACAACTTGCCCTGTCACACTGGAGCTCAATAATTCATGCTGGTGACTAAACTATGTGCTTTGGTGTGATGTAGCAAATCCACAACAGGGATGAAAACAGAACCCCGATCAGCCAAACCCTTGCTCTGTGCCTCAACCAGCAGAACACACTTTCTCCTCAGTGAGACTCCTTCCACATAATACCGAAGCTTTTGGCCCTGTTTTCCAGAGGCAAATATTAACATAGAAAAACTCTTCCCCACCCAACTTGCTTAGCTAAGAATGTATTGCCCAATCTAGCAGCCAAAAGGAAAGAAACATGATTAATGGAAATGCGCCTTGCTTACTTGTGAGCTCTCTCTATTCTCCCACCCACACATATACATAAACTTTTACAGCTTTGGCTACTTAAGATCTTAACCAGACAATCTGCGTGGGGTTATAAACTATGGTAGGAACCCTCAGGCAACAGGGTCCCTACATTAGCAACCACTCTGTATTGAACAATCCTATTGATACTCATCAATCATTTACTTGAAAAGAAGAAGAAAATATATTAAAAGGGACTGCAGGGGATTTATCTTCCCATACTGATAAGTTGTTAAAAATTAATGAACTAGAGCAACTCTGAAGGCAGTGTAAAGCAAGCCAAAAAACAAAAACAAAACAAAACAAAACAAAAAACAAAAAAAACCCCAAACCTAACAACCACAAAATCCCCACAGGCCCTCAGAAAGCTCTTAAAGGGTGCTTCTGTGTTAAAGATACTTTGTCCTCTCTGGCCTGCTGGGCTTTTTGCTTTTGTTTTCATATGTGTCTGCTAGTGTCAATGATATTCTCCATCCACTGTTCTTTTCCTGGCATTTTGCATCCCAGGCACAGAATCACTTTTTAGTTTGTTCCTGGAGGAAGGGAACAAAGATGCCACAGTTTGAAATCCCCATTCACTGAGCAGTTTTGACCTGCATATGGGTACTATTCTTAATTTGGCAGAAAGCTATTTAAGAAACTTCCCACCCTTTTCTGTCCTTTAAACTGTCAAATCCTGCAGCACAGCTACAGCCACGAAATTCAGCAAGGTGCCCAAACTTTGTGCAATGCAAAGCTCCCTGGCAACTTACAAACAGCCCGAGGGCTATGCTTAACTCAGATTAAATGGAACAGATTGCAGCTGCCTTTTCTATCGTACAAAGTTGTGGGCATGGAGATCAGAGGTCCCGTCATTCATTGCTCCATAAAGTCTCTGTCACTCTATTTGCTGTATCTTTGCCTGTCATTCCTGATCATCGAAAACATGTTCATTTTACTCCCCCTTTCATCTGACTTGAGCATACTCATATCCAGTAATAATAAAGACATGATTATGAATGCTGTCTGTTCCCTGGTGCAAATGGAGATTATAACAATTTTATTTTCTTGTCTCTAATGTTACGCAAAGGAATGATGATACTGTTTTGCCAACTCGAGTAGATGCTTTGTTTTGTAAACTCTGTAAGAACTTTGCACATGTGCCCTTGCACCTATTGATCAAAATGCATAATGGATCAGTGCAACGCAGATCACATTCAAACACTGCAGGCTGCTGACTTCTCATGGCAAGCGGGATTGCCAGTGGGAATATATATGTATGTGTTGTGGATAAATTAGTGAAAACGTTTATGAGCTGAAAGCGCAAACCCATGTTGACAAAGCAGAAACTCAGGTTCCTACCTGTCATTCCTTTCATAAGTAAGAGAAACTGAAAGAAAACTAAAGGAAACTAAACCAACCAACCAACCAACAAAAAACCCAAAGGAGATTTTTTTATATATATATGTATCAAAACAAAAGATTCAGATCTGAATATGATTATGAAAGTAAAGGGGTTTTGCAGATCAAAGAACAGTTACTTGTAGTCACTCCTGCTGGGTTTTTTCACAGAAAAACCCCACCACACCAAAAAAAAGAAAAACATTAAAATTCCTTTTTCATGTGCATGACAGAATTCCAAACATGGTAATTCCATATTTTTACTAGGTAATAGTTTCATTTTCATAGGAAAAGAAGTAGTGAAGTTTCGTCCCAAATGAAATTAATCCAAATACAGTAAAATCTATTTACAAACAAATCACGTTTTTCTTAGTCAACTTTGCACTACAGTATATTCAAACACATTTTTTCCTTCATACTCCCTTGAATGGAGTTTTTTTTCTATGAATATTCTCTTGAGAAATACCCACTCCCACCCTTTATGTGTCCATGGCAATAACACACAAAAACCCAGAAGAGTAAACATACAAGATCAGGAGAAGTATTCGGATTGAAAATGAAATTAAAAAAACCCACAGGTTTGCACATACATATGTGTCTTTGTGCATACCAGATCATGTGTACTAAAGGACACAAAGATTAATTTAATTTCCAGCTGCTTATAGATGGTAACTCCCCATCCTTGCTCCCATGAATCATTTAAGCCTTACCCTGAAGCCTCCCAAATAAGACTTAAGCAATGCAAGGGGCCTCGAGCTAGCCGCTTTGCACACAGGTGAAATCCACCTAAATTCTTCATTATGTAGGGGAAAAAATGAGGCCTATCTAATAAAATTAATAGCAATAATAATACTTTGCATTTCTAAAATGCCTTCCAGCTCAGGAACTCAAGGCTTGATAATTAATGTCTCTTTAATTTTATTTCTATCGATTAAAGATCCAGCGGAACAAAAAAAGAGTCTATTAACAAAAGCTAATGTGATTTTCAATAAGAGTTTGTTAAAGTGAGGAGCAGTAATCTTGCCTTTTCAGCTGTAACAGACAGACATCCAGACAGTACATATGTCCATACATCCCCTAAATTAGTGTACCCTCCACTCAGTGGTTGTTCTGGGAAATTAGGCAGTTGTGTATAACTGTAATGAGGTCATACAGGGTCTGATATCCACAGGGATTTAATTAACTCTGAATCTTATAAATATTGTGCTGAATTATAGTTAAATTTGCATAAAGGTTAGAATAAAGTTGGACCGGCCCCATTTACCAAAATGGGCTAAAAATAAAACCTCAGAGTAAAGACCTCTTAAACAATGTTTTTGTGTTGCAGTACAGTCTTGTTTTGATCCAGGCCTGAGAATATACTTAAGGGGAAGGAAGGTTAAGAGGGAGGGGGAGAAGGAGGCTATATTTCAAACAGACTTTCTAGATAACTTCAAACAGACTAATAGAATGGTGGCTTGCAGCCCTGAGATAACCCGTTCCTCCAATGGCCTTACACTCAGTGAAAGGAGATTGTATCAAATATATACACAGCTATCAAGAAATCTTTTTCCCTTTTTTATTTTTATTATTAAAGTAATGCCAGACTTAAAATATCATTGCCAGGCAGACCAGAATGACAAAAACGATAAAGGAGGAGGCAAAACAATATCTGTGGGAGGCTCTGCTACAGAGGAAAGCAGGTCTGTGGCCTCCTGTCCTAACATTCTTGCTCAGATTTTACCCAAGCACAAGTCCAACAGTTTCTGAGGGGAACCAAGTGAAGATGACAGAGGGACTTCAAGACTTGGGCCCGCTTTACGACATGCACTCACAACCCTCAATTAATTTAAAACTACTGTAGTTCTAACCAAAGCATTTCCACCCTAAGTACACCTTGGAACAACACAGAGCCAACATAGCCATCACTAACTGTTGCTTAGCCACTGAGGTGAGATGGGTAGAGCTGGGAAAGAAGACAACCAGCACAGTGCAGCCATCTTGGTTTGCAGGCTCTGGGCTGCAGGGGCAATCAAAGGGCAGCTGGAAAGGCCACTAGTCTTTGCCATTGCTCAATCTCCTGTGCTAACATGCTGCAGCTGGTGTATTGTTTGCTTCTAGTGAGTAGAAATAGCTGCACACCATCACTGAACTTTCACCCAAGAACCATATAATTCATAGGCAATATCCCTGTCTGCTGAGGTTCACCCAGCAGCACCTTGCCAGCAAAGCCAGACCGCTAATCTTCTATCAGCAGGACCCTGCTGGCATGACCTTCTGTCCTTCCCTGCAGCAGTCCCACAGATGTGAGCCAACCTCCATTTCCTGGCCAGCTTGTCAGACAGCAAGGAACTAGATGAGGTCCGATGCCCCTGCCAATATTCTCCATAAGCTCTAAGTGAGTTTTTCTCTCTGCCAATATGTATGTTGCTGTTCAAGAACAGCTCTGTATGCTGGTCACACACTCTTGGATCTGCTCAAGGATTGTCCCTGAAAACCATCTGGCATCGGTGTCAGCCAAGGCTTGCCACAAATTGCAAAGCAGAGCTTGCATCACAGTAATTCATCCCAGTGCATGAGCTGACATGGGCATAGGAACAGAGGAGGAAGGGACAACCTGTAGAAATCACTGGATGGATGAGGCCATCAGGAGGTGTTACAGTACCTGAACAACCTTGCGAAGTGAGGTGGAAAAGAAAAAAGCTCTCTGTTGCCAAACCTGCACTGGAAGCTTTACACAGATTCCCCCTGGCGGGCTGGATCACACTGCTTTATGTTTAACTTTATCTGGCACTGCACTCTGATGGACATGCTGGAGCAATTGCCTCCTTCATTCCTTGCCTTGCTACGTTGTTGGGTGGAGAATGCTTTAGAAATTATTTTAGGTAACCAGACTAAGCAATATGATCTATGAAGCAGTTGACAAGTGTAATTTGTGTCAAAATATGAACAAGAAATGAATTTTGTTAACTAGACTCATTAATGGAGATGTCTTTTTTTCTATGACAGTTGCATGGAAAACAATCTTCAGCAAGGCTGCAACTAGAGTGGGTCAAGGAGGTTACCAAGAGAGGACAAACACACCAAGGCCTGGAAGCAGGAAACACACCCTGGAATCACAATTCACACAGGAAGAGGGGCAACTGGAATGGCAGGCAAAGACCTTCTGTGAACATCAAAATGTCTTGCTGTGACTGCTCACAATGTAATTCTCTTCATAAAGCAGCACAAGACAGAAAACTGTAAGGAAAACCAGTCTGTAATGCTTGTTGTAGTAACTGTTTATGTGTCAGGTACAGCTTCACAATCTCGCCTTCTACTTCCTTACCTATGAGCATACCAAATACTTATAAAAAATTAAGGAATGAGAAACATAACAGTTCTCTGACTTATGCTGTACATTCAGAGTCATGTGGAAAGTGCAGCATTAATAGATACCCAATAAATGTTTACTTGAAAGCAGAGTTACACTTCCACAACTCAAAGGTTTGTCAATATGTCTTATTGCCAGCTACAGTTCTGCAGCAAATCAGTAAAGCCACGGACCAAAGGAAACTCTTTTGAGCTCCAAGGAATCATACAACACTTTTCACTCCCTGCGTGTATTATTTGTTATCATTAATACAAAGCAAAATTCTAATGTTTATGGCACACTCTGGCCAAAGAACATGCAGCTGCTTTGTTCTGGGAAGTGACATTTAAAACTGCTACCTTCCTCTTCAGACTCATTTCTTCCCTTGTGAAAATCTCCTAAGTGCATGTTGGGCATCACATAAGCATCACTGAAGCTCCAGCTTCAACCTGTGTTGTGGCCTTACCCTGGACTTCTACCAGGGAGCAATTTTCACCTATTGGACTTCTCCACAATTGAAACCTGTTCAGTGTTATGGGCAAAATAACTTAGTCTTTGCCCAGCTCTGCATCAGTATGCAAACCCACTTCTCCCCAGGCAATGTCGTTACGAATAGGAATTATTGTGTGTAGGCTGAAGTCCTTTGCCAACATGGGTCTATAGCTAAGCAAAAGCCATCAACCTCATGCCATCCATGTCCAGAGTGGGAAAGTATTTTGATGTGATTGTGAATAAAGCAAGGAAAACTAGACAGGGAAAAAATAAACTTAGGAAGTCTTGTCAAATATAGAACCCCAAACTAACATTTGGAAATTTCCAAGGTCTTAGGAAAAACAGAAAGAGCTGTTCAGCTACATTCATTCTGGCCTTATCCAGCTCTCTCTGCTGAGCTCTGTTGCCATCACATTTCACATTATGATGGTGTTGTGAACTACAAAGAAAACAAGGGAATTGGCAAGTGTGCTGGTTTTGGCTAGGCTCAACTCTATTTTCTTGATAGTAGCCAGTATGGGGCTATGTTTTGGATTTGTGCTGAAAGCAGTGTTGATAATACAGGATGTTT
>VZTL01066156.1:0-5000 GCA_013400535.1 Scopus umbretta | reverse complement strand
GTTAAATGCTGTCTGAGATTTATTGCTGTGAAAAGGAAAGTTAACCACATAATCAATAAAAAAAAATCCAATTACAGTCTATGTTGGAGTAACATTGCATATAATAAAAGTCTCACTTACAAGGATCTTAACCTACTTGGTAGTTCAGTTATGCAGTGGATATTAAGTCACACGGCTATGAACATGAAACCAGTGGCGCCAGACTGGGCTTGCATTCACAGCAAAAGCAATGAATGTTTTCCTACCGGTGGAAAGGGAAAAGGCACAGACACTGCAATAAAGTCTTACTTGAACCTACTAAATCAGCTCACAGCAAGCATCACTGAATGTTGACTAGCCTCCCCAGCAAGACAGGTCGTTACAGTCCTACTATCCCTCCTGGAAAGGCATTTCTCTTAGTTTAGGTGATTCTTTTCAAGGCACATAGATGTATTTCTCCCTTTCTTTCCATTAGTCACCATTCATCCAGGTGGAGCTTTTGCTACCTGTAAGGAGTATTCCCAGAAAACCCATCAACTTTGTTTCAGACACTCAGACACTACATATTGCAATTGGAAGTCTGCAATACAGTAGATTTGGGGGGAAAAGTGTGCAGCTCTAAACCAGAGGAGAAAGCATAACTACTTCATTGGCAGAGCACAGAATGGCTTTGTAGATTTTAAACCTGGCTTTGCCCCTGTTTATCATAGGACACCGGGGAAGTCATAGCATATCTCAGTTCCTATACTTGTAACAGAAGGATGAGAGTGTCAGCCTACTTCAGTGAAATAATTTCCTATCTATGAAAAAAATACACAGTGGTATCTTGCCATGAAGGATGTTTTTAAATGATGGAAGTACCAGGCCATAGTTTCATATTCATTACTATCGGATGACCACTCTGCCATATCTTCTGGCAACGCATATTTTATATGAATTGGGCAGGAACAAACTGGCAAGAATACTTATGTTTCTGTTTTGGCTGTGGGGGGAAAGGATAATGCCTGATCCTTGGTGAAATCAGGATGACAATACTTGATTCAGCATGCAGTCTTCCAGAACAAAGTTATCCCTTTTAAATTTTTTAACACATTTGAGTCAGCAGGGTTTCTAGTACATTAGCACTTAGTGTTATTTGACCACGGATGTTTTAAAATCCAAAATTAAGTACCTAAACCAAGATTTACTTTCCATGGAACCACTGTCTTAGTTCTTCTTGACCTGATAGAAAGAGTATCAGCACTGGAATAATCTACATCTGACATAACCTTGTGTTTTAGCAATACAATATGAAAGTTGAATTTACGACTTTTCCCATTAAGTCACTAGAGAGGGGAGGGTGTTCACACCATATGATGACAGAAGAAAAAATGTGGCATGTGTAAGAGAAAACTCCTGCTAAAACATGCAGAGCAGAGATGTGAGGAAGCAACGTGAGCCTTCACAGCACAGTTTTAGCAGCACAAGGCAACACTGAGCATGTTACAGTAGATGACAATGATTTTTAAACTGGGCAACACCTGAAATTAAATGGGTCTGCTTTCAGTAACACCTGTATCAACCAGGGGCAGGTTCCTAACCATGGAAGAAACCAGAAGCATTGCTTCTGCCCCAGCTCAGCAAAGCAAGGTCGAGACAGCAGAGCTACAGTGCTCCCTGCGAGACAGGCTAAAGACCAGAGGTTACATCAGCACACTGCCATGTGCTGATGTTCAAAGACATTAGACGTGCATGCCGAGCAGCATGCCACCGTTGTTACACCCTGCTTCTCGGCAGGACACGATGTGTCACACCAGCACACCCTCAGAGTTTAAAAGGCCAAGGCAAGAGGAAGAGAGAGAAGCATTCTCATTTTAGAAATAGTAAAAGGGAAGACTCATTCTTCTGCGATTTTTACCCTTTAACTCCATTTCATTTCTATGGGAGTTGGCATCTAAATACCTCTGAAAGTCTAGCCTTGATTTACCTGCATCACACAGATGCTGAGGCAGAGCTGGGAGTACAACCAAGGCTATGAATCTCAGTCCACTGCCTCCCATTCAATGGCACTTTTTCCTCAAGGGTCTTTAAAGATGCAACACACTGGTACAAAGTGACAGAAATTAAGCTAAACCTTGAAAAGGTTTTGAAACTTGGACTAGTGGAGTCACCTAATGATGATCCCTGCCAGAAACTGCCTCCTAGTCTCTTCATTGATCATCTATTTGGTTGGGGTTTGTCCTTAAAGATTTGCCTGGACCAGATGCAACAAGGAAAGGTGTTGTGGACACGAGTAAAATGTAAAATCTTTTCTGGATTGTAGTCTAATCTTCTCTAGTCTAGTTTAAGCCCTAAAGAGAAGGCAATTGCCAAAATCAAAGCAATCTGTCTTTTCTTTTTGTAGGTGTTGTATCTCCCAGTATACCTGTTGCAAATGGTTCATGGCTAATAGATTCTTAAACAGCACAAATCAGTTCACTGGTATAAATGGCTACTGCTGGACCATTTTACAGAATGACTTCTACTGGTATTGGGTTCTTCATGGAAACCAACTAATTTTTCGTATTAAGCCATTGCATCTGTACTTTGAAGCCACACTGAAGGGAACAAACAAAACAAAACCCACTTGAGAGGCAATCTATCTTGCCTTTGAAATTCACTCCTATTTTTACTGCTGCCTCTAGACTGGCATGGCCCCATCAGGCTGCTGCTGACCAGACTGTCTGCATGATGGCTTGCAGGTGGAAGAGCACGTCTCTTGCTTTGTAACTGCTTTCAATGGAAATTCCTTGAATGTAACAGCTGCTTGGGTCTGGAAGAGTGCATTACCAGCTAATATCCTCCAGGAGTGGGGAGAAGAAGGAAGCCAGTGACCATCTTGAGACATAATCCAAACATCAGGCAGAAGCAGTGCTGCAGCAGGATGAGGCTGCTATCTACTACAGTCTTCCACAAAACCTCAGGTTGTGCCTTCTGCCTTCTGCCTTTGTCCTGGGCAGCTCTCCAGAAAGCAGCTACAGCACCTTGGCAGCTACTGATAGCCAACACAGCCTTCCTCTGTCCTGATGCAACTACAGGCTGGGTCTCTTACCTAGATTTCCTGAGAGAAACAGGTGCCACGGGTTAGGTGAGCAACACTGACTCTCACTAGACAATCTCAGTACCATTTTGCAGGCTGGATATAGCCCACAGACCTCCATTCTGAAATGCCTGAAGCCTTGGATGGTACATGAGGGTATGGATCAGTGAGGTAAGATTAACGCATGGAGCACATCTAGAGAAGACTACTCTTGACAAGATCCACAAACCATGCAAGAAGGACCTCAATCCCTGTGATACGACCCATCAAAGCAAAGACGGGGCTACTGAGTCTGTTAGAAGAAGAGGAGAGTAAGAGAAGTCTTGGATAAACTTTGCTGGACACAACAGCCAGTTAAGAGAAGGAGAGAGGAAGGCTGGGGACACATGGCAGTTCCATCCATGCTCTGGTTGGGCTGAACCCATTCCTTACTCCCTGTCTGCCTGCCAGTCAAAGCTGCCTTGGGTTTAATAGCTGCCAAAAGCACTGAATCTGTTTCTTCTTTGCACTCGATAGCAGCATTCTTGGATGCAAACATTAGCACTTTACCCTAACCCAATTAATACCTAGTGTTCAGTCACAGCACTGATTAACATGTTGTTCACAGTGATTAAAACATTTCTTCTCGTTACCATACAGTTAAATGCTCGGAAGAGAGCTACAGTTAATGGGATACAGGCAAGGTTGCAAATCGTGGCTGTCACACTTGGGGAGGGGAAGGAAAAACCCCAGCCTTTTTTCCTGCTTCTTCCTCTTCTTTTAGAGTTGCTAATTAAGGGCTGACTTTTTGGGCAGAGAAAGAGGGGGGTGGAGGATGGGGAAAAGGAACTTTAGGTAATTGAAAGAATCCAATTCATGCAAGCACCCGACTGGTGCTAACCTACATCATTAAAGTTGCCAGCTAACAAACATCAAACACAGGCCAGTATTAATGAAGCAGATGTATTAATTTCCGATTTCTGAGAAAGCTAAGCAACTGGCTGGCTTGCTGGCTTCCTCTGTCTCTCACTCCCTCTCTCCCCATCTGACAGCACTATTAATGATCTTTAATGCCCCACAGGCACTAATGGGTCCCGCTGGGAGTCCAGAAATACTGCAATTTGTATTGAGGATTTAGACATAACAAAAAAAAAAAAAAAAAGAGCCCTCTGCTCTGGGGAGCAGGCGCTTGATCAGTCGTTTCCCCCTGTGGAATAGCACAACAGAATAATAAATGACAGCTCTGCGATTAAATCAAGCCTTCTGCTTTAAGTGCCAGAGAGTGTGTGATTGTCACTAACAATCTACCGCTTGTTAACACCACTGGGGTATAAGCAAACAGCAGTCAACACTCCCCCCACCCCCCCAAAATGGAGGCGGTCTACCTATTGCTTCATTTATATATCTATCTATCCTGAGGGGAAACAATTCCCTGTAGGTGTGGGTTGGGGGGGTTTGTTATTGTTATTGTTGTTGTTTTTAAATAACTTTTGTTATTCACATATTGAAAACCTGAAGGGAAAAGGCGGGGTGTGGGGAAGCCATCTGCTGCCACGTTCAATCAGGCAATTACTCCCAATCGCATCCGAGTGCAGGACGTCCGCTGACACCCCACGGCCACGGGAGCAGCGCCGGCACCATGCTGGGACCAGACCAGGCTGCACCAAAGTGCCCTCTCCATAACTGCGAAAATAAAGAGATGTGTCTCCCTCCCAGCAGCCTGGCAAAGAAAACCAAAAGCTACCTGATTTTTAGCAGTGGTCACAGCAATCCTTTTGTGTCGCTTTATGAAGGACAAATTGGTTTCTCCGACTTTCCCCCCTCGTCCCATGTCAATCCATTAAAGTTTAGATTCTGTTCATTTTACCCAGCAAAGAAAACACAACAGCCCTTGTAACTAAGGCTCTGCATTTGGCCATGGATACTCAGAGTGGCAATACACAGACCAAAAAAGACCTGGATGGTACAATATATAGTCAGAGAC
>VZTL01066155.1:50499-65653 GCA_013400535.1 Scopus umbretta | reverse complement strand
TGCATCAATAAAATTTGTTAAAAGAACATCTGTAGTTAGAAAGAAAGTCCATAAAGGAACAATTTGGGGGGCGGGAGGGGAAGAATCAAATGACTTGTCACCTCTGGTATGCCTGAAGCAACAATAAAAGTCTTACATAACATGAAAAACATCCTAGTGAGTTCCATCTTGGCCACCTCAACATAAATACCCAATAAGCCACATATTAACCAATATGGTAAATTTGTCTGTGATAAGTAAGAGGCTACGTCTAATAGAATATAGAAATCCAATCTGTGTCTAAATAATGGCTTCATTATAAGTCCTGCACTTGGGTCAATGCTTAGATACTTTGCTACAGGAACAGACCAACAACCAGCTTTGATATTCAGTAAACGATAATCTAATTCCAAGTTTTGTCCTTACTCCAGGGAGTGAAGTAGCACTTTCTGTTCACTAAAACCAGAAGTTCTATAAAACAGATCTATACTCAGTTTAGCAAGCCTGGCTTAAGGCAGAATAACTGTGCTGGTGTAAATACCAGGAGGACAGAAAGAAACATCCCATCTACTTGTTCTTCCCTATCTACCATATGAATACACAGAAAAGGAAGAACAGAACAGACAAATCTCGCTGTCCTACTGTACTCCACACCCCATGACCCACACAGGCTAGCTGTACTGGTGCTAGGAACAACCCTGGATTGTCTTATACTCCACAACAGCGATGAAAAGCAGGTCAGGATATGAGCCTTACGTTGAGACAGGAGGAATGGCTATGTGGAAGACATCAGTTCTTCTCTCATATATGGGTATGTATTCTTCATTATCCTTACTTCAGGAAAAATTAATTCAGCGTGAATCTCCAGACTTTTTGTAATGCAAGTCCTACCTAATATTCTTTTTAATGAAGTCAATGAGGCTACTTGAACAACAGGAATTCCTAACTGGAAGAATGGTCATGTCACTCTTACATGTCTGCCATAGTGTGGAAGACCTTATTCCCTTCTCCAAAATGACACTAACATCTCATGTGCCTCAGCTTGCACTTTCTGCACCAGAAAATGTGTTCACCTTCTCTCACACTTTGTGAGAAAAAGAAAACATGGCAAAAAAAAACCCCATCCTATTGGAAAGAGTTTCAAATACGTAAGTACAACAGGTATCATACTGGGGCTACAGTCAGATCATGTTGCTGTTTCTGAAGTAGCAGTATTGATACCTTGAAATTTAACACGGCTTAGGTAAAAAGTCAGACTAAGAAGTTCACTAACTTCTGCAAATACATTAATTTAAAAAAGTTAAAAATATCTACCAAGACCATAAAACCCTCTTCATTCTCTTCCTCAAATTAATCACATTTTGAAACTTTTTTCCAAGCTAATTTATCTTCAAACAGTACTTATTCATTAGATCAAACTTTCACTAAACAATACACATAAAGGTCACTCCTGCGCACAACCTTACTGTATTGACAAATCAACATAGAAGACCATTTAGTGCTAGATACACGGAGTCCGCATAAAATAATTTATATTTATTAGCCTCTTTCTCTACTCAACCTACTCAGGAACACTTATTTCTGATCCTTTATTTAAACACAAATTGAATAAACTCAGTAAAATGCTGAACTTCAGTTAGTTTAACAATTTGATTTAACATTGTTATTCACATGCAATAACAATCTTCCAATAATCTGTAGCTAGGAATGTCAAACCAATCTAAATTCTGCTGATAATTTACTGTTTAAAAGCACTGTTTAAAGTTTCATCTTCCTTTTCTCAGGTATATTTTTCCAATACACAACTACACCTTAAGGTTTATGAATGTATGCAGTTATGGTGAATTCTCTGAATGAAGTCTACATATATTATGACATTATTAATGTTTTCAAACAGTGAATTAGTTTTTCTGTACAAGTTCTGTCTCCAATGAGCTATCACCTAATACAGTAGTACCAGTCTATTGAATACTTCAGGAGATGCTAGCTAGTATTTTGCACAGCTGCTATCAATATGTAGGGTAAGATCAAACCATACCTGAAATTCAATCTTACTGACATTCATGCTACCACATCAACATTGACTCAATTTTCAGTTCTTAGCCATTACCAACACACAATGCATGAGACCTGACTAGGCTCTGGGGGTCTTTTATTTTTTACATTGGAAGTTTTTAAGTTTAAGATTGAACGTTAAATTTTTAAAGGGAAAAAAAACCCACTAATATTTTTCTTCTTCCAGTTAAGAAACACAATAAGAATTATGAGCCTAGAGCCTACAAACTAGTAAAACAGGTGTCACTTGCGACTGGAGGAAAGAACGTGGCAAATAAATGGAACTGAAACTGAAAAGACTCAAAAAGATTGTGAGAATTGTGAGCAGCTGGTAGAGAGAGAAAACTGCTCATTTGCTTTGCAAGATAAGAAAGTCTTCTGTGGTTCTACATAAAGGCCACTAACTCACTTATGTTACAGTCTTACAATATTGAATAACCTGATTTATAATTTTGCACTCAGAATTTTAGAAAATGAAAACTGCTGATCAATACTACAAGCAGATAATTAGTATCTGGTGATTACCACAACTACCTTAACACACCTAAAACTGGTGGAATTTTTACAAAACAAGTATTGACTGGACTTAGGTAACAAAATAGCCAAAAGGAACATGCAGAGGAGATAAGAGACCATTGTTTCTCAAAGAAAAATATTCTTGGCTGTCTAGTAGATCAAGAGAGCTACTGAACGAAGTGTTACCTATTGAAGTGAAAGAGCAAAGGACTGGTAAGTTAGAAGATTCTGCAAAGTGAGGCCTTTCAGTGCCATCGTCAATAAAACATGTTAGTAATTATTTAAACTTCCATTCCAAGCCTTCCCAGAAGCCGTTAAAGAAGCATTTAATTCAGAAGCACCCTCTATTTGTCCTCAACAGCTAAAGAACAGCAAAGATCAATCACTGATTATGCCATTAAAACTAGAGAAATACAAAGACTTCATCTGGATAAAAAACCTGCAGTCTTCTTTACATTCATAATATAACCTTCAGTGGAGCACAAAATGAGAAATTTAAAAGAAATAATTGAACGGCTTCTCCCTGAATATGAGTCTCTTCATTTAAATTTTCAAGTCCAGCAGTGTATGTTGAACATTAAGAGAACTACAAAACTTTACAGTATCAATAATGTAATATGCAACTCAGCCTCCCTGTGTAGGAAAAAATGTTCAGATTTATGTTTTGTCAGAGATGCTGACACAACAAAACAATGGGCAACCTCTTCTGATTTCCAAGCTGCTCTTATTTTCACATCTGAAAAGAAATTTACAACCAATTCTGTCCAAAACGAAAGCTGCCACCTGAGAAAGCAAAACAAAGACAGCAAGTTGGACTTTGCATGTGAGGTTGAAATTAAGACAGATGAGAGAACATGAAATGCTGTCATCCTAAACCTTTCAAGGGTAACATTTCCATACACTACTAAAATCATNCTAGCAAAGAGGAGACTGAATTATTATTATACCCAGCTGGGGGAAAAAAAAAAAAAAAAAGCACTCCCCTTAACACAGTCCTGAAACACATTTCATACATTCAAACATCATTACACTGTCTACTTCATTATCAGCTGACAGAAAAAGTCCAATACACCAACTTCCTGATCACCTGTGACAAATTTCAGAAAAAACGTGTTTTTGTATTCCCCTCTAAAATGTTCATATAATAAGGTCATATTCATAAGAAGAGCCGTCCTGGACAGATCAAGCTCCTGGGGTCCTGTTTCTGACAACTGGCAGATTGCTTCGGGGAACAGTGGAAGAACAGAGTGGTTACAGAGTGATTCTTCCCTGCTTTTCGCAACCGGTAACTCTGGAGCCTCCCAAGCCAGAGTTCGTAACTGGACAAGGATGTATAATAGTTCAACGCACCCATCCCACCTTAGTATTGTCAAATGTTTTTTTTTAATGCATTTATACTTTTCTCTGTAAGAGTATTCTGTGGCAATGAGTTCCACAATATAATTGGGACGCATATGAAATAGTACTGCCTCTCTTTCAGTAGAGATCTCCTGCCTGATAATTTAAACTTGATGCCCCTTAGCTTCCCTATTATGAAAAAAGTGAAAAACCATTCCCTATTCATCTTCTCTACACCTTTCATGATTTTATAGATTTGTTATATTCCTTCCTCAGTCATCTATTTTCCAAGCTGAAGAATCTTTGTCTATTCTTTCTTTGTCTGAAAAGCATTTCATGCCTGTGATCATCCTTGTAACCCTCCTCTGTATTTTTTTTTACATTCTTCATATCCTTTTTGATATGGTGTCCAGACTCCATGCAGTGTTCAAGATGGGGGCCCACATAATGAGTGGAATGACGATGTTTTTCTGTTTTGTTCTCAACACCTCATAATTCCTAACATCCTATTTGCTTTGAGGGTTGTTCACTGCCATTGAGCACTAACTGATGTTCTCAGAGAACTATTCACAATCACTCCAAGCTCTTTCCTGAGCTGTAATAGCTCATTTAGAGGCCACCATTGTGTTTACAGAGTGAGTTATTTTCCCCATAATTTCACATTTACCAGAATTGAATCTCATGTCATTTTATCATCCAATCATTCAGCATCATGAAATAATTCCCCAACTCATCACAATCAGCTTTAGATTTAAGTATTCTAAATAATGTTACAAAAAACCCAGCAAAGTTTGTTAGCTTCTATTAATTTCTTTTTCTCTTTTATTCACAACTATGTCAGTGCAGGCCTCAATAACACTGCACCAGTAACAACTTACTTAATATGTAAAATATAAGCACCTTTTTTTCCTTTTAACCAATTATTAACTAAGGGGACTCCCTCCTCCTATGCCACCACTGTCTTTTTTTAAAAGCGCTTGGTAAGTCTGTTGCCAGCTCGTTGGAAATCCACTTACTCTTTTACTGACAAGATCTTTCTTTTTCATGTGATCTCTGACTCCTTCAATGAATTCTAGTAGGTTTTTTCAAACGAAACGTGTACTGACTTTTCCCCCAATATATTACTTCCTCCTGATACACAGGAATCACTATGAATCACTCCTGGAGGCCTTTCAAAGACTATCACATTTACTCTTTTTCCATTCCTCTGATGAAAATAGCTGATTTCAGCAGTAAGTTGCATACTAGTTGGCTGTTCCGTAGCTTCATATTTGACTTCTTATAGTACCCGGGGCTTAAAAACCACCTCATCCTGGAATTTGATTATTGTATTATATATAAATTTGTTCTAAGATCGCCACTATTGATATGTCAAATTTCAGACATTTCCTCAGAATTATATCCTGTTTAAAAAAAAAAAAAAAAAAAAAAAATCAAGTGTGGAAACTGGACAAATAACATTGAAAATAACCATGTTCATTTTTCTTATTTGAGCTAAGCATTTCTTCTGCATGCAGCTCATCTATCAGCCTCATCAGCTCTCTTTCATTATTAGTCTTTACAGCTGTAACAAGCTCCTCAAATTCAGTTTTGGTTGATCTTACTGTGATTTTATATGTAACTTGCTGGCATTTATACTCTTTTCTATTTTTCTCACTTGTACAGGACTTACTCTTGCTGCAAGCTGTCTTATTACTTCTATTAGCCTCCTTTACTAGTTTAAACTAGGTTTCTTTGTGTTGTTACTTAGGAGTCTGTCAGTGGTGATTTAAACATAGCTTTTAGACAGATTTAATTTTTCACCTTCTACAAACATGGTTTCATTCTTCTTATCTTTGTAGTCCTCTTCATAACCTATTTTTGACTGTAGTGAGGGCTTATTTCATTACAAAGGAATGGCGCTCATACCTTGTGCTAGATTTTCCACGCTGCTCACAATTAAACAGCTGCATATATTTTGCGAGTTCTTTGCTCCAAAATGCAATTAAATTACGAGACTTTGCAGAAGCTGGAAGTAATACATTTGAGAATAGCTTAAATGTACTACTGACAAACTACATCAGTACATCAGTGCTTACTACATGATTCATAAGTAAGAGTAAACAGATTAATTCAATAGTGGGAGATAGACAGGGCCATTCTTCTCCCAAGCCAGACACCGGAATCTCAAAGCTGTGCAGAAGAGTCCCCATGTGTGTGACAGCGGTGATGGAGGTGTTGTAATACTTATACCAAGTTTGTTCCTCTTCATTTTTTTAAGCTAACAGATCAGCCTTGGCATTGCATTACTTACACACACTCACAAGGAAGTTGCGTAGCCTCAAAATTAAGGCACTCGATAGTTTACAAATGACAGCTTCCTGGCTTGACAGAGAGAGGGTGACGTGGCTTGAGGAAGTCTTTCGACACATTACCTCTCTAGGCACATGGAAGTACTCCTTGGACCAGAACTTCCCCAACAGAGAAAACTAGTAGTGCAAAGAAGTTACAGAGACCACGACGAGCACTGAACCAGGTAGACTGCCACCATGAACCCAATCCTCTTCTCTGCCTACACAGGGAAATCTGAAGCGGGGGAATGCTTTCTCAAGCAGTCTCGGTGCTGGGGGCATCGGTGCAGCCTATGCAGTTTCGCAGACTGGGAGTGCAGAGGAGAGCTGCCGCTCTCTCACCGGCTGCTCCGTGGGGCTCCTAGCACAGCTCCTTCTGCCCTGACCAGGAGACATTGGCAAAGCTTGCCTGGGAAACCTTGGGTAGTTTGGGCAGGGTATCAAACATTCCCTAAACACAAACACTCAGGGAGTGGAAATGGGAACTGTGAAACATTGTAGAACTGTTAAAATAAAGGAAATCTTCCTTCCGTAGCCCAAATGGGTTTTCCAGACTGAGTATGAAGGACTGGCTGAGAACAACAGTAATGCAAAAGCTTCTCAAAGACCTTAAGAATCCTTTACGATAGTGACGGAAAATCTACACAGTGCTGTCACACTACAGTCTACCCTACACTCTCCACTACAGAATATAAAAGTACCTGAATGTCACCATGGTATCACATGTATTTACAAACACGCTCATATGTGTTCTTTCTGGAATGCTGCATCACTTCCAAGGGTTGATCAAACTTTTTTATTAAACAACAGTGGCACCTTATATCACATACATGCCACAAGTTACTGAAAAAGCCTGTTTTAAAAAAAGACTTGGAGTAGTTTACTGAAACTTAATTTGAGTTTGTTCCTCTGCCTGTAAAGGCACACTTGTTCTATACACGCAGCTGCAGAGGTCTCAAAATACTCACATATACTTTTCAAAAAACCTTACTGTTCCTCTAACAAAACTATCACGTTTTGAAAATTCTGGTGTCTGCTAGGCAAGGAAGGCTCAGCTGGACAAATCAAACACGTGAGAAGTGAGGTGGAACCACGTCTCCAGATGCACGCACGTGCTGCACGCGAAGACAGCGTCCTGAGACAATGCCCTGCACAGTGCCTTGGCACACCTTGTCTTTATCTGAATACTGAATTACAGGCTCTGCTTTTTACAGATCCAAACAAACAACATCTTTGGGGAAAAAAAAAAAAAATTATACTTACTGGAAGAGTTACTTTCTTCAAGTGGCACTCCTTTTGCAGTAGTTCATAAACATATTTAGTAATGATCTGGGAGGAAAAAAAAAAGATAAAAAGAAGTGTAAACAGATGTTAAACCGCTTACAGTAATGACAGATCCAGGCAGACAACTTAAAGGATACTTGGTTGAATTTCTAAGCACTTGTATACGTTTTGCCACTTATCTGAATTCTTTACTATACCACTAATTATAGAATTCGGAGCTTTACACAAAAAGGTCCTCTCTGTCCCTCAGAAAAGGCTGCTTGCCAGTACAAAGAAATTGTAACTGTACCTGTGAATCCATCACGTGCTGCTGTGTGAATAATTATGTGCCTCAAAACTAAGGATTATAACCAATTAATATATACTCAGGGGTACAAGAAAGGCTCTCTTTGGCAAAGAAATACTTTAAACGCATGTTTTTTTCCATAAGCAGGAATCCCGAAACCCTCTCCCCTGCAGGTTCACTTCATGAGCTACAAGGAGAGCAGATCTTTAGTCACCCTCAGCACAAGTTGCCTTGCCATTTCTATTCACTGAACAGGGGAGGGATGGGTCAAAGGTTTCTAAATAGAAGAAAAACCCTGACTGATGCCCCACTATGGGGGAGTTTAACTTGTCTCTGTGTAGAAATAAAATTGAAATTTTAGACCTGAAACAAAAGGAATTATTTCAAAGAGCAACCAAAAAAATCAACCTAGTCGCAACGAAAGATTTGCTGTCTCAAATGTAACGAAGTTGTTCACACTTCAAAGGCTTGCCTAATACCTAGGGAAATTTTTTTTCACCCTTACATATGCTAAGAAAAATGGAGATGCAGATGTAAGAACTTTTAAACTATTATTAATTTGGGTATTAAGCTGAGGAACAAACTAAAGTGCTTTGTCCATATGGGGCTGTAAAAACAGTTTGGAAGTAACTGCCTGGAATTCATTGGCTATACAAGTTAAAGAAAAAAATAAGAGGAGGAAAAAAAAAAGGCAAATTAAAGAGGGGGAAAAAGTGCTCATTAAGAGCCCCAAATAGTGCCTGCCTTCCCTTTAAAGCTTGGGGAACTATGTTTACATTCCAGACAGGACAAGATCTAAGTCCCAAATTATTAATTCAAGAATATCTGGGTACAAACCCAGCTGGTATGCTTTAGTCCAACCCCTCAAGGCCACAACTACAGCCATCTGAACCCACAGAATATTAAGCCACAACAGAAACGTCGCTGAAACAAAGCTCTTAAGTGATGGCATCTTAACAACACACTATGAACGGAGCAAGTAGGAGCCAGGGTATCATAAACTTCAATTTTAATTTTCCAAATGCACAATTACCAAATAAAGTTGCAATGAAGTCCAAAAGTTTTCATTATGTACATGTGAGCAAACACAATATGCAAACGTTTGGAACACATTTGAACAAATTAGAGGTACTGATGCAAGCTAATTAAAAATGTTGGCGTGTGCCCCTCCCTTCTTTTCACAAAAAAACAAAATTTGTGTTAGGATTGTGTGAATTCTTTGCTGCCCTGCTCCAATATTGTTTATTGATAGAATTATGTTAAAAAAACTTTATGGTTTTACAGAAGATCAGTCTAACTGAACATTACTATCTACAGGGAAACTGCATTTGGAGAAGGAATTTAGCTGTGAGCGATGAGTTGATTTAAGACATGTTTATCCCCAAAGCAGTATGTTAGGAACATGCATACAGTGTAATTTTACCTTCAGGGCCAAACTTTTTATGGTTCACCGAAATCAGCTTCAGTGTAATGCCAACAAGTAAAGCAGTTAAGTTCCTGTAGTCTCAGATGCCGGTGTTGTACAGACATTAACATGAGTATAATGATAATATGGCCTCAAACATTGAAATTTTATTTTTCACTCTAAATCCAGGCATCTACTGTCAAAAACACTAAAAGAACACTGGGAAGAGAAAAAAAAATTGCTATGAAGAAAATATATTTTAGACACCACTTGCAAAAATCTACCCTTTTTTGCAGCTACGTGTTTGTATCTATTTCTTCTATTCTCTCTGCGATGTCTTCAGGGCAGAAGTAAACCTTTACTCATTTTTTCCACAGCCTGGCTCAATGGGGCTCTGATCCTAACTGGCTTTTTATGCACTACTCTAATATAATAAATAGTGATCCCAGCCTTAAAAATCGGACTGTTAAATCAGTACAGCACTCTGGTATAGCAAAGACTTAACCTAATGAATGCTTTTAATAAGAGTAAACATGAAGAAGGTTACAGTAGGTTGGAGTCTCCGATGCAAAGTGTGAGCTTATGATCCTCAGGCGGCTCAGCACCTGGATGGTCTCCACGGGCCAGACAGACTTGAGGAAACGCTGCTGTAAACTGCCCCAGTATACATAAGACTACAAGAGGGGTTTTTTGGCAGCAGCAGATCAGCAAGTTCACGGATATCCTAGCAATGGCTGGTATGCTGTTAGCTTTAAAGGATGGAAGGTGATATACCAGATTTCTTGAAGTAGCATCAAAGCCCAAAATTTCCCTGATTTGAAAACATCATCATAATGGCCAGGTTTCCCCACACTTAGCATGGAAGTGCCTGGAAAATCTAGCAAAATCCTGTCCTACCTAGGAATACAGCTGCAAGTACTGAAAATGCTATAAATTCAACATTACTTTTGGAATTTCATGCTTTTAATTACTTCTTGTGATTTTACAGCTGATCTGTAATTTTGAAAAATTAATTTTTAAAATAATTTTTCTATAGGCATTAAAAAGAGAACTGTGTTATATTATTTACATAGTATTAGTTAGACATTATTAGTTAGACATGTTAGACGTTACAAATCTATACAATTGAAATAGCCACAACTTCTTTAAGTAGTAGTGTTAGCTTGTGTATGCTGGTATTTTATCTTTAAGATCTGAAACTGTTGTAGGATGTGGAAAAATGTCTTGTGACTTCTTGCATGAGACGATGAGTATGGTTACACTCTACGAACTCTCCTGGACTAATCATTGGTCGTACGGTTGCTCATGAACACAGGTATTTAGTGACAGAGGCTGTTAAACCCAGTCTAGCATTAATAACTCATCTGGAACTATCAAGCAACAAACTGTCCAGTACAAGCCATTCTCAAGGCAAGCTCTAACACCTGCTAGAGAGCCCTACTCATGTTATTCATACTAACCTGGGATATTTATGCTTTTTCTAAGGTTCTTGCAACTTATAAGGTGTGCCAACACCATAAGCGGTATGCTGTATTGTAATTCAAGGTAATAAGGTTTCTGGTGAGCAGGCAGCACCACATCTGAGATGGAAAAGGAAAAAGAACCAATAGTAAGGCTTGCCCAAAGTGTGTGAAATTAATTGCCTGATGAATAGAGGAAAAAAATGGTAGTTGAGTACTTCTTGTGTGAGACACTGGAAACTTCAAGCCCATTTTACTGTGTCTCTGCTCTTCTTTCACTTCCACGTGCGGTCTATCAGGAAACCACATCCCGAATAGGGTAAATATCTGAACTAAGCACTATCAAGGTGTTCTTACTGCCTGCTTCGAGAACTCGGGGGAAAACACCAAACACAAAACCAAAAACATTCCATGCCTCTCATCAGCTATTCTGATAGCAAGGGAGAAATCTTTTCCACCCCCCAAAAGGTTGTATTCGAACCGTGGGGTAGGAGAAACTTTCTTCCCAGCACAAAGTGGTCCTCTTTGGCAGGAAACTAAATGGCTGATTTCCTCTCAGGGAGCTGAGGAGCCAGTGTCCTGCTTTGCGTAAGCCTGAGGATCTTCCGACCTAAATGAAGTCATGGCTTTTCTTACTGTTGTTGGATTAGAAAACTTCCCAGAATGAAGGCAGGCTGATGAGAGCAGGGACCGAGGCCAAGCGGAACATGTCCTGAACAGTAAAACCAGAGGATTATCCTGGGCATATTAAAAACATGAATACCTAATCTCTGCTACCGTTGCCTTGTTAGAGTTTTACTTCATCTACTGTGGACAAGGCTGAGAGCAATAATACATATGGTTCAGCACAGGAACCAAACTTCGGTGCTCACAACTGCCCTTCTGAGGAGCTTAAAACAGCCAGTCTTCTGACTTCGGTTGGATGTAACAGTGTGAATACCTCTAGAAGTACCTTTTCAAAGTGCTAGTCGCCCCAAATGTGACATCTGCAAAGTTCAATAGTCTTATGGATAATTGGGGGCTAGACCTAAGCCATGAACAGTGATCCTTCATATGGATCCAGAATATAACCTACTTCAACCGCAGAGAAATTAAATTTGATGACTTGGATGGACAGTGAAAAGGACAAGACCACAGAGAGAAAAAAGAAACACATTTTATGACAGAGCTGAGATTTTACCCTTTTATTGCTAAATATTTTGCACAATGGTGGCCAAGACTGTAATGCTGCACACAGTCTGCAGAGCCAAGTGGAAAAATAGCTCTGGTCCAGAGAACTCTAGTATTAATTGGTAAGGCCCTGACTTCACATGACTTGTGTTCTTTTAAGATTATATTGTTCATAGAAAGGACTTTCTTCAGAACTGTTTTCACTTACCAACAGGCACTGAAAAACTCTGTTACCAGCACAATTTGTAAAATCTTCGCAATACACCATCTGGAAGCTATGCTATCAAAAGATCAATACCTGCATACAACTATGCAAAAAGAGAAATTAAAGACTAAGAGCCATTGAGACCAACACGCTTAAAGTTACAAAGATCCTGAGGGTGGTACTGAAGCCTAAACATGATTGTAAGTGGAGAAAAATACAAAGAGACTCCTCAATGCACTAAGTATCAGAGGTCTTCAAACAGCAAGTCTGGAAAAGAGGACAACCAAGAGCCTGCCCACAAAGCAAGCAGACAACTCCAAAATAATTCAGTTTAAAATAATATGCCCCTATTTTAAGTCTGTAAGGAAGTGAAAGACGCCTTATAACACGTATGAAAAATGTCAAGAACCAGCTTGGCACACATGAGGAAGAGCAGAACTGCAGCTCACCCACTGGTGAGTATAACTTTTTCGTAGCAGAGATAGCCAGGTATACAGACAACAGGTCACAACTCAACAGCTTGTTTCATAACACCTACAACCTAATCCAGATGAGTTGCTTCAGTACATACCACATCAAAACCCATGCTGGGATGCAGTGAAGTGCACTGAGCCTTGCTTGTCGAGCCCCCTCCCTGCTGTGGTTTACAATCCAAGTCCTCTGAATTCTCTTTTTTTCCCCCTGGACGTGCTCCCACTTTCAAAACCAACCTCGGGTAACTCTACCCACCATCAGACTACGTATATGAACAGAAGAGCAAACCCACTGCAGAGGGGAAAAAAGAAAAAGACAAAGTAAACTAGTCAAACTTGCAAAATGTTTTCTGAAGAGTGAATTCTCTGCTAAAAACATATTAACGAAATGGCATAGTCCTGTGTGCTTTCTGGCCTTTCGCTTCTAAACTGGCACCTATCAGTAGTCACTGGAAATCATTACCACGCAACGAATGTTCATGGATTCACAACAGATGTGAGGAACCCTTTGGTTAGCACAAACCACAAAGTCTCTTTGAAGACAACCAAACACCACATGTCCCCCTCTGCTCCCATATGCAAATCCCTCATGACCAAAATGCCAACAACCCTGTCAAATAGTTCGTGTATGGTTAACACATGATAAAGAATAAAGCACATGTGGCATGACAAAGGATAAAGCGCATGCGAGCAGTCGACATTACAACCACTCACATGACAGAGGACGGATTACAAGACCTTGGAGAAAGGATAAGACAGTGCAAGCTGTTAACCCAAGTTGTCCACACCATTGGCTGCTCCTACACACTTCCAGCAGATTTCTGGGAAAAAAGGAAACGGAGCAAATTACCAGTTAAATATATTCTTCTGGTGGACCAGATCCAGCTGGATGGATCTGAGATTTCCCACATCATGTTCCTCATTCACAGCTATTCAAAACACAAACAGAACCCCATCACCACCATTACTACTCTTGTTACCACTTTTCACTACTGCAGGGACTAAATGCGAATGGAGACAGAACTACTCTCTCAAAGTTAACAGAGGCTACTTCCCATCAAGAGTGAGATGTGTTGGCTCCTACTCAGTGGGTAGGAGGCTTCTGCCTCTGAAGATGTCAACTTGTGAAACAGCACTCCTTAAACATCTTACCAGATCACTTGTTTTCATTGATTTTTAAAGACAGTTCTCAAAATACATGAAAGTGCAGAGAGTAAGAGAATCTAATTGTAATAATTTTGCTTGTGGGTTTTTATTAGTGGCCAGATTTTTTAGAATAATATGGATATTACATTTAAAATTAAGGAGACTGTAGCTAATAAAACATAGGTGTGATAGCACTTTCCTTCTTGCTTGATGTCCCGTTTTTTCATGAGTCACACCATAAAAAGGGTTAGTACATTATTAGTATCATTAGTTTATTATTCCACTATTGACATGATGAGTTAACTATACTTTAACCTCAGTCTGATCTCCTACATAAACATATAATCCAGAAAAAAAGAGAAAAAAAGAAGGGAAAAAATTACAATTAAAAATATCAGTGAAAAAGACTTGCTCAGAAACCATTGAAGTCTGACCATGTCTACCTTCCACAATAACTCGCTCAGATATAATTTGCTATGCTTTGAGTTGAAGTAAAGAAAAATGCAAGATTCTTTATTTTTCTTTAGGGAATGCAGGAACAATTCAACCTTCGGTTCACTTGTCTATTCCTATCCTGTGACAGAACTGCACTTAAAATGTGTAACAGTTGAATGTTACCAGTTCATCTGATAAATTTACATATACACCAAAATCAACCCCACTTGTCTTTGTGCTCTTCCTCTCCTAAAGTAGTATGTTCGACTTGACTTTGTACAGTACAGCAAGAGATTCACCATCAGCTCCCCAGGACTCTAAAATGCTTTCAACTGTCAGTTCAGACCTGACGTACAAGTTAAATCTAACTTTCTCAAAAAATGGATCTTTCATGGGCATAGAAAGGATACTATTTTCAAATAATTTAAATTCAGCCTAAGAGATTAGGCCCCTCAGCACTACCAGTATTTTCTAAGACCTTCAAGGCAGTGTACACAGGTTGGAGGTTTTATCACTAATCTTATAAATAAACAAGTATAAACACTAGAAGCAATGCCACTACGAGTAATGAATTTTCTTCTTTTATAGGATTTGTCTCCTCATTATTAATAAGCATTTTAACAGAAAAAGAGAAAATGAGCACGAGAAGAAAACAATCCTTATACAGTAGCCTACCCACAATGTTTTCCTCTTTGCAGCCTAAGAGCAATAACGTTCAGTGAAACAAACGCAAAATGAATTCCAACTGACTGCCCTGCGGCAAATCTTAAGTGGTGGGACTGACCTGAGGCTTGCTCCTGTGGCTGCCATAGCCTTGGTTGAATGAGCTTTATTTTGACCCTCAAGTGACAAACCTGCCAATAAGTAACAATGTGAGATGCAAAGGAACTTTTTGACATACTGCTCTTGGACACAGACTTACCTAAGAACTGGGACAAACAACAAAAAAAATCCACTGTCACCATGCCAGAACAAAAAATCCTAAAAGCTGAATGGACTTTCTAAAGGCTCTGTTCACTGCAAGCTAAAAAAAAAAAAGGGGGAGGGGGGGGGGGGGGAAAAAAAAAAAAAA
>VZTL01066155.1:15218-50480 GCA_013400535.1 Scopus umbretta | reverse complement strand
AAAAAAATCAATGGCATTTTAAAAATCAACAAAAGACCTCACTTGGATTATAGTGTGGGAGAACAATTCATTAAGATGGAATTGACATTACCTCTAAGGGATTTCTTGCGTTTTCTACTGAAAGCAATTCAATTCAGTCTCAACAGATGGGTGTGATATTCTGGATTCTGAGTTGACTGATCACAAATAGGATCTCAAGATCTTTTGAGAGAATTAAATGAAAAACAACAGGGATTTGTCATGAATGCAGCATATACTGTTGATGTGATTTGACCCAATGTTTTGTTATGGTCTTTGCTGACACCTGTTGGTTTATTTTTTGTTTTTCTTTTTTTTTTCCTTTTTCAGAAAAGCACCTCTAATTTTAGAAATTGCTTGACAATTACTTGGCTTCACAAATGGCTTAATTACATCACCCCTCTCAATGCTTTTTAAATATGCATACATATACATATATATGTATTAGTACTAAGCAGAGGCTTCAATCAAGCACCTTGCGCTAGAAGCAATTAAACATCACCAGAAAGCATGACCTCTATCCCCAAGCTGAGATAAGAAACAAAAGGATGAAAAGGTTGCGAAACAAAGAAGGAAACTGAAAAAGGCCCAAAAGAATAACAGAGGAAAAAATATAAATGAGGCTTATAAATACATTTTAATATTCCAATTCAGGAACTAAAACTTAGGATTATTACCTCTAAATTTCATGTTACAGATGAGTTGTGAAAAGGGATCTGGAAGAAAGAGCAGCAGCAGTTTTGATTATTCCAACTATTAAGGGAAAAAATGTAGTTTAGGTGCAGAGGTGGTGCTATGCAGTTTTGAAAGGTTAAAAATCCATGCCAAACCCAACTGACATATCAGATTAACATAGTTAAAGCATACCAGCTTTTGTGGTCACAGACAAAAAAGTCAGTGATGTGTCAAGCATCTCATTTTGCCACCTTTGATTCCTCAGCAGAAATGACCAGATAAATATTCACAGATGGACTGAAGGCTTAATTTTATGTAAATCCAGAGCAGAACTCAAATTAACACCTCCTTTCCACAGCAAGATGTCGTAACCATTTTGCCACCATGCTCCAGAACAGTAGTGGGTCAAAATAAATTGGATTTACATAAATTTAGCTGAAAAGGGCCATGGCGCTGACCGTTAGCAGCACTCCTTTTTTTCTTTTCTTGGCACAAATAGTAGTTGATACCCTCAGGAACACAAATCACAAAAATGTTTATAGTTTAACTGTTAAATAATACCTGCACCTCTTTACTAGGTCAAGTAAACCAAACAGGTCGCACCAGGGTCATTAACTCATCGCATACTTAAGCGGCAAACTCGGGACACGCACTTGCTTTGAGTAACTGACAAAAGCCAGCAGTTAACGTCTAAGAGAAATGGTAGCTTGCTTTCTGCTTTTCTAGTCTATGGTTATGATACCTAGTACTCTGAAAGAAACTTCCCCTTAAGGAGAGAAAAACCTGCCCTGAAGGCACTGTCTCTTCTGGGGGTATCAAGCTGAAGGTTAAGAAAACACCTTGGACATAGATGAACCTTTTTCTATTCTCTTTCCTCACTGTTTCTCAAGAAAGGATTTCCTTTTTCTATGATCGAGCCCATCTAGCCTTGTGTTAAGCTAGCAGGCAAACTCAAAGTAGGAGCGAACTACAAAAAACTCCAGGTATGGCAAATGCCAGGACAACTTTCGACCAAGAGGCAAGGAAGACTGCTTCCTACGTGACAAGTAAAATCCCGAAGCTTTTCTTGTATGAAATACAGGAAACCATTTAAATACAGGAAACCATTTAATTTAACAAAGAAATACATTATTATTTAAAGTGTCTTCATTAAATCCAATTTGCAAAGGTTAATTTATGTGGTTTTCTACTTTATTTTTAAAAGAATCCTACGATGAAGAAATATTCTTGGTAACCGAGCTTTATAAACTAAACTTCGTAGTCCACGCTACTTCACTTATAAGAGGACAGTATGTAAGGATATCGTTAGCTGCTCATGAATATTTATGTTGATGACGTCCAAAAAGCACCGCAGATCCTTTCTTCCTAAGAAATTATGACTGAAAAACTAATGCAACCCATCATGCGGCACACACGTGTCCAAAGACAGCACATCAGTGGAGTACTTCTCATTAACCTACTTGGGCACACGTATCGGGAGAAGAGGAAAAACAGCTAACAGTGAAGCTCTGTATGCCACAATCTACTGTGTTTTCATTAATTTTACCTATGGACTTCATTTGGGAAGGAATCACATCTTGCTCAGTCCAACCACCAAGATACAGTCCAATTACACATAAAATTGCTTAACATGACAGTGATTAAGAAGGATCACAACAATTCATGATTTTATGCAAACTTCAAATATTAGCTAGTGTCTGTGACATTCTACTGAATACAAATATTGTGAGAAGAAAAAAACTTTTTTTTTTTTTTTTTCAAATGGGACATTTAGCAAGCTCTAATGGAAATTTTGCATTAGAACAGTATAATACTTAGCATGCCCAACTAATTAAGCAGTTATTTCTAAAAACTCTGTGAAGCTATGAAACAGCCCAAGTCAGAAAATACGGTGAAAAAGCCTGTTCTGATGTCCATTTATAAACCATGTGACCAGGACTGGTTCATGTTCACGTTGGTGCTTGTCAGTCTCCCAAGAGAAGTTTGCACGATGGGATCCTTTGCTCTTTTGGAGGGGTGGGGCATGCGGAAGAATATCCATGTTTGATTAGGCAAGTGGTTCAATACAGTAGTTATCAGTAACAAATATATCAAGTAGGAAGTAGCAACAATTTGTACTGAACAATGGTATCAAAATATTTCCCGAAAAGGAAACTTCTTCCTAACATCCAGTTTCTGTACTTTTTATGGTATTTCATAGAAACATTAAATAGGCTATTTTATCACCTAGATAGGAATAAAGAAAATAGACATCAACAACAGTGAGCAGAATGCTTGTGTGCAATTTATAATTATACCACAGCTGCTAGCCTACAGAGTTCTGTGCAGAGTTCTGCATTAGGTGAAAGGGTATTATAAAATCGAAAGACACATAAAAGACTTTTTAAATTCATCCTACCAGATAATGTGAACACAAACAGCAGTCAAGAGAATAAAATGAAAAGGTGAGACTGGGAATCAGACAGATTTTTGCCTAAAAGCAACTTGTTCTGTGACAAGAGAATTTGGAACAATTATCTCTGTGCCATAAGAACAGAACAGAGAATCTGCGTTGAGGATGACCTGCCCTCCATCAAATACAAACCCGTATTTATTGCTCTATACAACATGCGGTGCTGTGATCACATGCCGACTGAGTATCTTCATTGCCACCGCTATTGTCAGTCAGTAATCTGGGCAGTGGGCACACAGGCTGATGGGTGCTCCCCCTTTGTTCTGCTGAAGGCCTAATCCAGGCAGAAGAGGCAGGAGGAGACCAGCATGGCACCACAGAGTTTGGCAGCAAGCAGGCCGACAAGTGACAAGTCATCGCGTTATCCTCTACAGTTTGCCTATAATATTGTTCTCCATGCTCCTCCTTTTCCATTTTTCTCTTCTACAAACCGAGACTAAGTTGTAAACCTGGGACTACCTTTTGGCCAGTGTTCACAAGGTGGGTCTAATCTGGTTGAGCTCCTGGGCACTTCATCACACACAACAGCGGGTCCTGCTGCATCTGTGACCCAGGCTTGGGAAGCTGCTCTTGCAGGCTGCGCCGGCACCCAGGAGAAGCGGAGCCTGCAGCGGGCAAGGAGCTACTGCAGAGGGCATTGGGAGCTCCCGGCAGGACCTGCAGCAATTCGCGGGCCACTGCAAGGCACAGGCAGACAGCAACCTACGGCTTGCCATGAGAACCCATTTCTGTCCCCTATTGATGGCAGAGACCAAGCCCTTTTCTTGAGCGAATGAAACGGATGCTTTGGGTTTTTTGAACAGCAAAATGCCTCCACTGATACTGGAAACAATTACTGCTGCTCCTTTTGATAGTTAGCCAAATACTCCGTTTTTGGCTGGGTTGAGAGGAAATGAATATTGTGGCTTCTCCTGCTATTTGTGCTGCTGGCTAATGGGCTTTATTTTCCCAACACAATATTCCTAAAATTACGAGTTGTAACGAAGGATCAAGAACATATGCATTCCTGAATAATGGAAATCAGCCCAAAAATATGTTACTACAATCTAAGTTCGGACCCTTTCCGTTACTGAAGGCAACCTGTCCACAGTACCAAAAACGTGCATCAACCTTCACTTCCCACTTGTATTCACCTTACGATTTACTTAATTTCTGTTCACTTTACCCATATCATCTCTAGGGCTGCAAGCTATTTTTATGTTAAAAATTACTAGTAGGTCATTTTATACTGCAGCCAAATGGATTCTGCTTTCTAATGTGTCTGACAATATCCTCAGCTGGTTTCCTGTGGAGGTGGAAGGGTAAGCCCAGGAAACTTATAAACACAAGCATGTAGCGAGCATTTCACCAAAGATCCTAACTTTCTAAAAGAGTGGAAGAAAAGATATTTTAAAATTCTTAGGCAGACTGTGAACCGAAATCAGATTTGTCTTACAGAAAGATCAACGAACACCATGCCACAGATTTACTTTGGAATTATCCAATCATAGTGTATCTGCATAAAGAAATACCTGTTCCAGAATGAAATATTAATGATATATTTTATTGCTTTGCAGTTTTAGCTTACTGATGTAAAACTGATCAAACTTGAAGCCATATACTTGCAACTCAGTATGCACCTTGATCATTTCCACAAGCTGATTTCAACGTATCCGCTGTGAAAATTATTTGAATTTTATCTACCTACAACCATACACATCTGGAAATATTTTTGCATCCTAGACATCACCGTGACCAAGAGCACTGAATTATGTTGACATCTGCAAGAACCGATCAGACCTCTCATTTCATGATTAATCCTTATGTCATCCCTAGCAAAGTAGCATCCAAAGCTCTCTGACATCCCCAAAATACTTAAGTGAGAAGAAATGTGACACTGCCAACTGAATAGTAGACTGAAACCCAGGACAGGAGAGCTCTGTTCCTGGGTGACTGCTATGGGTACAAGCTCATGTTACCAAACAAGCCAATTCCTTTTCTATTCAAAACTGACCTCAAGGCACACACTTTCTTAAAGTGCACTTTTGCCAAACGCAATGGAGTTGAACAGGGGTATACAAGCTGCCAGGGAATACTTTTTCAAGTGCATCATGACACACGTCTTGAACAAATCATTTGGTAAAAGGCGATACGTACTCTGAAACCTCGAACAGCAGAGGATTCTGGGAGCAGCACTTGACAGAACCATACCTTTGATACGGCAAACCTCCATTCTTTCCTCTTTGAGTCTACGTCACGTTCTGACTGTAACAGTCTGCATTCAGTACCCTTCCCAAACAACTGGTTGAGCAGTTGCATAAGATTTGTGGTGCTCCTTCTGAAGTTTTCATACTGTACTTAACAAAACCTCAGTGCATCGTTACATCTGACAGCCTTACAAAACTCAGAAACCAGAATATTTTTTTCCCTTAGAAGTTGGCTTCACAGATGTATGAGCCTAGCCCCATCTATCATGGTCATTTCTCTCACATAATCACAGAAGCACATTTCATCTAAGGTCTCCTGTTTACTAGGAAGCTCCACCACTGGAGTATGCAGACAGATCTCTGTAGCAACCATTCATGGTTAAGGTGTTCCTGCTTAAAGGCAGTCTGCAATTTTTTTTTGATTGAACAGCCTGATACAACTTTGAAGCTGTCCATGCTTTGAGCAGGAGAGTTGACTGCAGAATTCCCAGAGGTGGAACCAAAATTATTCTATGATTCTAAGATAATAACGAGTACCACCAGTAAACATATCTGAGATATCAATACGACCTTGTGCTGGTTTTGGCTGGGGGAGAGTTAATTTTCCTCACAGCAGCTAGTACGGGGCCATGGTTTGGGTTTGTGCTGAAAACAGCGTTGATAAATGGGGATGTTTTAGATATTGCTGAGCAGTGCTTGCAGAGGGTCAGGGCCTTCTCTGCTCCTCACCCACCCCAGCAGCGAGCAGCTGGGGGCACAAGGAGCTGGGAGGGGACCTGGCTGGGACAGCCGACCCCGACTGACCCAAGGGATGTCCCGTGCTCGGCACACGGAGCCGGGGGAAGAAGGAGGACGGGGGGACATTCAGAGTTATCTTCCGATAAGGCATCTGTCTCCCCAAGTCACTGTTACGCATTTCGGAGCCCTGCTTTCCTGGAGATGGTTAAGCACCTGCCTGCAGGTATAAAGGCATAAAAGACTTCAATCTAATTCTCCTGAACTCTAGAAAGCGTAATTTTTGACTGCTCGGGGAGAGTGTGCCTCCCCTCTATAGACGAACCATGGCGGTTTCTTCATCCCTTACAAAGATCTCTCTCATAAGACACATCAAGAAGTAAATGGAAAAAAGGACACTGCCCCTTTTCATATTAATGGGTTTA
Source organism: Scopus umbretta (assembly GCA_013400535.1). Lineage (NCBI taxonomy): Eukaryota > Metazoa > Chordata > Aves > Pelecaniformes > Scopidae > Scopus > Scopus umbretta. The sequence continues at coordinate 43,989 of VZTL01066155.1, read as the reverse complement.
GGCACAAGGTAAATTCTTGTAGCCCTTGGCCGGGAAAGTAAGTGTTATGCCGACATGGATACCTAGAACAGACAAATATGGTCCTCTGCCTTTACTGTAACAGCGCATGCTAGCATGAGCTTCACAAGTACAAGCATGTATGGATCACAGTGATCAGTCTTGCCCATACATTTTATATATATGATGGAGAGACTTGCTTCTGCCCTTCTGCACTTGATTCAGGCAGATAGCTTATATGATATTTACCGTATTTATATTTTAGTAATGCACATGATACTGGTCAGCCATTTGGCTGGCAGAAACCCCCAAAAAGTGCATTCACTACACTGACTGCTGTAATCCTCACCTTACCTTGAAATGTAATGACAAACTCCTGTAACACTGGAAAAGGATTCATGAGTTCTGCTATACCTTGGCCACTTATTTAAATTATATTTTGGCTGTTCACTTCTTTTCTACATGTTGACTTTGAGGCTAGTTGCTTTCACAGAAACAGCAACGTATGTATACATATGTATACGGACGTACACACACTGAAGGAGCTCAGTTTGCATCTCGAGCGTGGGGTATGCTGGGTACACCATTTTCCAGCGAACAGTTTGACTTCTGTGAAAACCATACCCTTTCTTCAAAAAAATGCCAAATCCCTCCCTCAATGAAAGATCTATGAAGTTTTAAGCTGAAGAAAAACCACAAAGAACTTGTGCAACTATCAGCACTGTGTCCTGACATCTTTGACACTTCATTCTGCCTCAAGAAAAACAATTCCTATCCTAGACTTTCATCGTTTCTATTTTGCTGACAGCTATTTTAGCATTATTCCCCACCTCCATTGCTACCTGCAGTTTCATACAGGTTTTTAACTAGTACATAGAACAACATTTGTTTTAAAACTTAGAAGTTAGAAGCCTCTGTAAGTCAACAGTACAGAAATGTTCACTTCAAAAATTTAATGTGCATTTCCACATTATCAAGTAAAGCGGGATTAAAAAGTTGTTTTAACAAAAATGATAAAAAACGAAACACATTTTTGAAAAGTTGGGATCAACTGTTACAATCAACCTTGATGCATTTAGTGGCATAGAGAAAGCAGAGTAGCCAAATACTGCTGATCAGGCAGTAAGAATGCTTACCACTTTCCAAGTACTTTCATTTAAGAATTTCTTCTTACCACCTGTCCTAAATTTTTTTTTTCGCTTCAACCCTCTGCCTTCCTACAATCTTTATAAACTATGAGTAATTTCCTTCCTTCATTTATATCATTACCTTCAGGTGGAGCAACCAACTATAGGAACACTCCCTTTGTGCCTGTTGTACCGATATTATATGAAAATAAAATACTCTGCCTCCATTTTTCATTTAAGTTTATATTTTTTGTACTTTTCTAACCAACTTCATGGAACCAAAAGCACATACAATACCCGGAAAGGCACCTCACATGGAGCTGCAGCTTACATTGGACAAACACCTCCTCTTCTTACATTTAGTATTTTCCCCTCTTGCTTAAACTATCAGCTTTAAGGTCTCCTGCACCAAAATTCTTATCAGCACGTGATGAAGGTGCATGTCTAATGCATGAAAAGTAATCACATCTAAAAGCAAGTTCAGATTGTAGAAGTTAAGAAAAACACTTCCAAATACATTTTATACATGCATTTGTATTTTTATGTGAAGCTCTCACATGCATTATGACTGGGATGGATATGTGTCAGGTTTTATTTAAAAAAAACCCCAACACTTAGAATAGAGCAATCTACTGAAAATGAGGCCAGAAGCTGATTTCCTGAATCTAGAAATTAAAAACAAAGTACAAAAAATTAATTTCAGAATTTTAACCACCCTGGGTTTTAAACCATTACTCTTCTCATTAAGCTTACTTATTTTTTGACATACTTTTTCCATCCTCTGTTATAGGGTGCCAGATCTACAGTGAAATAAGAGATAGTTACCCTAATATCTGTATAATTTACATTGCTGGAAAGAAGGCAAAAACATACGCACACAGACACCCCTCCCCCAGTTAATTCAGTTAAAAGAGAAAAATTGTTTGGTTTTCTCCTCAAAGATCTTTCGTATCTTATTACAACATACCTACTCAGGGTATCACTCAAGAGACGAACTGAGGAACCGGAAAGAGTTAAAAGGTGCAACTACCCAAGAAATACAAGAGGCAAATCGGAAACCCTGAATGCCAGAAGGAATTGACACTATTTGTGGAGAAGCACAACACTGAATCGTTATGGACAGGTCAGTGCATGAGTTAAGATAAATAACTACTTTACTAAGCCTCTAAAATTCCTAAGTAACCATCCTATTGAACTGATCTTCCTTAATAGTCACAACTGCATGCTAACTGGGTATTTCTGCTGCAACGATCAACAGAAGATAACAGATACCAAAATTCAGTTGTGATTGAGTTAATGAATTGAGCAGCTGGAGCATCTTAAAGTAATTTTAGGCTGTTTGCACATACAGAAATACAACACTATTGATTTATAATTGAATTTTTTTTCCTTTCAAATTATTCCTATTAAGGATTGACACAGCTGATACAGCTTCATTAAAAAATATCACTATTCTGCTGAATTTTAATAAAATTATTGCCAGAAAATGGAAAGAATATAGGTCTCTTGTATTTAACAGAGAAAGTGTTAAATACTTTATTTTTGAGAAGTTGAAATCCTGTGAAAGAGGACTAACTCTTCCGGAGTTCTGCAACTGAGGTAAAATAAACATATTTTAAAAGTGCTGCTTGATGAAGGCAGTAATTTACATATCCCTGGTTTTCAAAAAACTCCTGCTGAAACCGTAGGAAAATACTTTGCCTTTCATAGAAACTTTTAATATCACTGATGGAAACAAGAACGGAACATTCACAAGACAAAGGTGAACCACAAATGTGGTTGCATCACATATGCTGATTTACGTTCTGCCTACTTAAATATAATTTTTTCTAGTCACCTTCTAGTTGGCAAAAAACCATTTTTTCAGCATTACTTTAACAAAAAATAAGCCACCTATATCCTATCTTCCTTCTTTCCTGTGAACTCTGTTGATTTTCCAGTTCACTATTCTACTCATTGTTTTTAAGTGGGAATAAGAGCAATGATAATTCAGTTTTATTTTGCTGTGCAATAAATACTGTTTTTTTCCTAAGAAGAAGAAGAAAGATGGGAATGGACACATTTAGATAAAAGGTGGACTATTTGTATCTTATATTTCAGCTACATGAAAATGGTTGGTACAAAAGTTTATTAAGAGCTGAGAGTCTAAACTTTTGCATATAAACCCAGGATGGCAAGAATGGTTCTAATTGAACTAAAGCTGCTGAAGGTTTTATTTTTAAAAAGCTCATGATTAACTCATTGAAACACTCCCCCTACTCCAATTTTTGTCTTCTTTTTAACAATTAGTACCATTCTTTGAATTGCAGCAACTTGCAAGTGCTTTATAAACAACCATCTGCCTTATTGTATCTTCTCTGCTTTTCACTGTTTATCAATTTAAAAATGTAAAACACATTTATCAACACATTTATCAACAATGTAACAAATTCCCATCTGGGTTTATGAGATGCTCATCATTTCTTTCAAGAATCATGCTAACAATAATTATGAAACTATCTCTGAACCTTTCGAGTACTGTCATGTTACTGTGATGAACCAACCTACTGCCAATTGCTGCCTACAAACGAGAAGAGTTCACTGAAGCACATCTGACATAATCATTCCAGTAAAAAGTCTTCACAAACAGCAGATTTTGAAAGCGGATTTAGCATATGCAAATGAATATACTGCATGCAACAAAGATTCATATTTAAATTTAAATTTGCTTAGGTACTATTAAGTAGTCTTCAATCCTTGCTAAGCTGTCTGTCCATCGACTTTACTCACCAAAAAGCAACACTGCAGATAAACAGGTTGTTAAAAGCTGAAATCTTCCTAAAATTTTGAAGACAATACACATGCATGACTTAAGATTTTTTTGCGCTGCCCCTACTAACATTTTTGTTCTGTTATCAAAGGCATAGGTTCAAAAACGAGTGAAGTAAAAGGACTGGAACCTTATGGAAATGTATGATTACTTAGAGCTTGGGCACTACTATTAGAGAGAAGTTCGATATCCTGCCCCATTTTTAGGTCCTTTATCTAGTTTGCTTAAAGCCTTCTATGTCATGTTTCTGTTTCACACTTATCTACCACAGACTGAAGATAATCAAATTAGTATGAAAACCACTCTGGAACCAAGAAGGCATGGATTCCTAAAGAACTGCATTTATAATTGGCCTTGGTGTCCAAACAGCGATAGGTGTCATTTAAGCTCTCCTCCAACTGGTACATTCAAAAAGTCTCTATTCCATGTGGATTCTTATCTAGCTAATAAGAAATGAGATCACACTCTAATTTACTTTAAAGAATTTGCCCAATCTCTCGTCTTCTGCTCACCTATTTTTGTCCAAATAGTACAACTCCCAACTACTATTTTTGTGACATTTACTCCACTGTAGAACTTTGCTAAAGCAAAAACCTTCTGCAATATTCATTAATAGATGGGGCACGACAGGCACAGAACTAGCGCTATCAAATTGCTTCCAAAGGACACCACCTAAAATGTGATTTAACCACTTTCAAAAAAAAAGGGTGGGGAGAACATTTCAACTGGATGTTTTGTTTCAACTGGATGTTTTCACCCTACTTTTGATACAGGACTTAAAGTTAGGAGAAGTTTTTGTTAGAATCTCGGTGAGGATTTTACTATCCCCATGAAAGTTTACCCTTACTTGACTGTAATACAAGACACTGAAAAAATTCAGTTTATACATGCTCAACAGACACCTGTTAAGTATTTGGTATCTAATCTCTTTAGCCAAAACAGCCCCTTCAACAGTCCTAGCCATGCAAGCATCCCATGAAAGCAAATGTCCATGAACCTGCCTATATATTATATCACTATCAATTTATTTTGTCCTTTCAGTAAGACAAATTCTTCCAACTGCTAAATAACTAACAGCAAATCCATAGTAATAAGTCAAGGTACACAAACATAATTTTGCTTAATCCATAGTGTGCAGCATGTAATTTATTATATTAAGTCTCACTAGCCAGAGAAATTCTGGAATGCTTAGTGATGAACTGTCTGTGCAAAGAAACTGAAACTAGAGCGTAAGGATTTCTACTAATCATCTGCAAATTTTATTTGGAACTTGATCCTGCAGCCCTTATTCACAAGATCAGACCTATTGAGTTTATTCACATGAGCTTCGACTGCAAGATTGGACCTTAAGTACTATCAGGTGCACGTGCAGCCTATCATCAGATTTTGGGTTATTCATGTAAGAAGCTACCCTTTCAAATGCAGACTACTTAATGCTTCCTTCTTCATTAACTTACATGTCCTCTTCTGCTGCTCTATGCTTTCATTTGTGCTATGTAAATAGCTTCTTTCTCTCAGTCATCCAAACAAATAATGCTCTTTGCAACCAAGGAGGAAATTAGTAGCAGGTGAACGCTTATTTTTTAAATTATGTTGAGACCAAGCTGTTCTTTAACTTAAAGGAGATCTGGAAAAAAAAATCCCATTTTACTACTTAGCGATCTTAATTATGGGTTGTCATTGTCATAATTCTACATACTTATTTTTTTCCCCCACACAAATATTAACCTTGATGGTTAATCTACTTTATGATGAGCTGGACCTAACATTGCGTGCATACTTAAAAGCAGTTTGTTTAGTGGGACAAGACTCCTCTGATGAGGTAAAATTAACTGTACCTTATCATACATGAAACATGCAAGGAATTTCTGACATAGGTGTTCTATTTCTTTGCTTTCCATATCTGTTCTACATAAATATAAGGTATTTTCTTGTGCCATGGTGTGCTAACTGTAAAAAATAACCACAACTCTTCTGCTACCTGCTTATACGCTTCTACAGGTCAGGCAGGCTGCAATTGCAAGAGATGGCATACACTAACTAGTCCTTGAACAGAACCACAGCAGAGGCATTTGTATCACAGTCCACGTTATAATGTACATATTTACAAATCCTATTTGCCTTATTTAAAGACATGGGCAGCCAAGCAAACTGTAGAAGTCTCTTCATTAGTGATGACACTCACAAAAACATCTACAAATACTAAATGGCCTCCAAGCAATCGCCAAATTATAACTACCCAGTGCCAGAGCTGCAAGAGACACACAGAGGGACAGAAAATAACTGCCTACTGATGCTAGGAATACTCTGGTTACTGTAAGACCATGGAAGGAGAATGTCAATATAATCTTTCTCAAATTAAGTCTTATTATTAACACAACCTATATGACCTGCAAAATGCAAGGTAAAATCCCAGCAACAGATTTGAGTAGTATTTTCTTTATAATTCCAGCTAATTTCAACGTCATGGTCAAGCAGCGGCTGAAGCTGACTGTTGGCAATTTCAGCAGCCATAATATCAATTGAAAGTGTGGTACAAACAATAAACACAGACATGTACTTAAAATGCAAGGAGACATACATCATGTGAGTCTAATCTGGAGTTTAACCTGGAATCCAAATCTCCATAACTCCTGGGCAGGAAAAAAAAAAATAAAAAAAATTCAAACTTGAACTCGAATGGTACGTCTGCAACAACTGAATTGTTGTCACAAAATTGTTCTCAATCGTGCTTCAAACTTGCCACATGGATTAATCGGCAGTTAGAAGCAGCTGCAACACCATGTTCTGTGCACTTCTGTTGCCATTTTAATTTTTAAAAAGCAAATGGAGAGGCTCTCCACAAAATTCAATGCTGCAATAGCAATGACTGAACCAGAATCACAAAATTATGAACAGTTCACTAAATTGTCTATTAGGAGCACATATCAAGAGGCTGCAGAACAAATTGTGTGTCTGAAATAACAGATCAATGAATGAAGAATAAAGAGATGTAAGAAGTGGAGACGTTGACGAACCATTGTAATTTGTGAAGAATCAATTTCCATACAGCCAGAGTAATGGCAGAATATCACAGATAGTGTATTCATGACTTTTAACAGCAAAAAACCCATGGATTACCAAATGGCAATTTATTAATGCTTCAAGAAAGAGAGAATGATGCTGTAACATAGGGCCAGGAAGTGCATCCACTTCTTAAAATTAGTAAAATACAATAAAGGCAGCCCACAATATACATGTACGGTAAAAAAAAAAGTTGCCTTGGGCAGGATAGGTAAATCCTCTAAAAATCAGAGAACCAGAATGCAATGACTGAGCTAACAATGGAACACTGAATACATAAAACACTTTTGTCTGATGATACAAGCCTAGCTACTTTATCATCTCACTGTATGTCCAGCTATATAAATGTTCAGCCACAAATACATATTAGAGAACTCCTAAAGCCAAAGGATGATGTTTCAGAGCAAAGGCCTAAGGACAGATTTTACTACATCACCTTACAAATTACATGAGCTGTTGCTTCTTAAGCTATCACAGTTTGCTGAAAACATCTTACCCTAGACTACAAAATAGCTAATCAGTGGGTAATATACTGCTGCTGTACTATTCAACATCTAGATCAGTGACCCACCCATCCATGGCACAAGAGGAGGTTTTATCTACGTGAACAAATGCCAAGGGTCTTGCCGGTCAGCATCCCCTGCGTTCTCAGATAACTATATAAACCCTTACTGTGCCAAAACCAGACAATGGAGCATTTATAAATTTGTGGCTTCTGTAGTATCAAGCACCTAGCACACAAGACTGAAACACAGATGAGTATCTTTTTCCTCTAAAAACACAAAACAAATAAACAATTCACCGTCAGATTCCTGACCTCAAACCTTCCTTGCCTTTTAACTACTGGTATAAACAAAGTGCATTTTCAAACATCTCTCAAACCTGAACAAGGAAAATGACTGTAACTAAGGCAAAATGCACAAGACAGATCACAGATGTAAAGGAGTGTCATGGTTTAACCCCAGCCGGCAACTAAGCCCCTCACAGCTGCTTGCTCACTCCACCCGGTGGGATGGGCAGAGAATCGGAAGGGTAGAAGTGAGAAAACTCATGGGCTGAGATAAAGACAGTTTAATAAGGAAAGCAAAAGCCACACACACAAGCAAAGGAAAGGAATTCATTCCCTGCTTCCCATGGGCAGGCAGGCGCTCAGCCATCTCCAGGGCAGCAGGGCCCCGTCACGCGTAACGGTGACTCGGGCAGGCCAACGCCGTCGCTCCCCACGTCCCCCGTCCTCCTTCTTCCCCCGGCTCCGTGTGCCGAGCACGGGACATCCCTTGGGTCAGTCGGGGTCGGCTGTCCCGGCCGGGTCCCCTCCCAGCTCCTTGTGCCCCCGGCTGCTCGCTGCTGGGGTGGGTGAGGAGCGGAGAAGGCCCTGACCCTCTGCAAGCACTGCTCAGCAATATCTAAAACATCCCCATTTATCAACGCTGTTTTCAGCACAAACCCAAACCATGGCCCTGTACTAGCTGCTGTGAGGAAAATTAACTCTCCCCCAGCCAAAACCAGCACAGGCACTCACCCATGAACACATCCCACCTCCTGGGTAACCAAAAATCACAAAAAGTAGTTCATACTACAATGGGTTGAAGCCATGACACTCGCTATTCAGATGCACAGAATGAGGAATTTGATGACGTTGCCAAAGACACGCAAGAATATGTGACGGCACAGGAGCCCACGTGGAGACATACTAATCTTTATAGTTGTGTCTTGCCCAGCTCATTTATTTGGTAAATGGGGATATGTGAGCAATACAGGCACACACAAAGGTCTGCGCTCACAGACCATGGAATAGGTGCCAATCTGTTTCGGGTTGGAAGAAACGTGTATCAAGTAACTTAGACAATGCGACAGATTGGTCAACAGCACATTCCCTGTTTTGGGAAAACATACAGTTGAGGCGAAAGGATGTGACAAGCAGCAGCAGCAGCCCCATCATCTCCTCCCCTGCCACAGTTCTTGCAGGAATGAGGAGGAGGAGGTAAAAAGCAAGGTTCTTCAATCCCCAGGAACAAAGCTCTGGCAGGACAAAGCAGTGCTCAACAGCTGGGCAGCTCCAGCACATCCAGCACAGAGCCCAGACTGACCCCTGAATGAAACAGAGGGGCTGAGCTAGACACAGAGCACCAGACCACCACTCGGCAGAGGTTAAGGACAGATGGTGTGCTATTCCTGTTAATCAACACGGGCAGAGACTTCTGCTGCACACTCCTTTCTTGAGCTTGCAAGCTCAGTGCCTACAGAAGTCCCCAGAGCCTATCCTGCTATACCTAGAAAAGACCATGTAATTAGAGATTTCTTCAGCTTTAACAAATGCACTCTTGGCAGCACAAGAAACTATATGAAACCATTTGGTGATAAATTTAAGCATATGCTTATTTATCCATCCAAGAAACTCAATCAAGACGCTTTACACTATTTACTTTGCAACAGTGCAGGACTGGCTGTCATTTCAGACAGTTTTCTTTTTACTCTTTAGTATATAAGTGTACTGGCTGTGGGCGCACAAGAAGCTGGGAGGGGACAGAGCCGGGACAGCTGACCCCAACTGACGAAAGGGATATTCCATGTCATATAGTGTCACACTCAGCAATAAAAGCTGGAGGAAAGCAAGAAGAAGGGGGATGTTTGGAGTTATCTTCTAATAAGGCATTTGTCTTCACAAGTCACCGTTATGCATGAAGAAGCCTTGCTTTCCTGGAGACGGCTAAACATCTGCCTGCTGATGGGAAGCAGTGAATTAATTCCTTATTTTGCTTTGCTTGCGTGCACAGCTTTTGCTTTACCTATTAAACTGTATCTCAGCCCACGAATTTTCTCACTTTTACCTTTCTGATTCTCTCCCCCATCCCACGGGGACGAACGAGTGGGCAGCTGTGGGGGGCTGAACTGCTCACTGGGGTTAAACCACGGCAATAAGAAAGTTTAAAAGACAAAATGTCTAAACGCGCGCAATCAAACGTATCTCTGCATAGTCTGAATTAATGTTACAGAAAGAGCAAGTGGGGAATAAATGTGTTTAATCCTTACTAAAACAATAACCCCAATGAAAGTAGACAAGCCATGGGGCAAAAGCAGTTCTCGAGAGACATGCCCTGATGATTCCAACAGAAAGCACTGGGCATCATTATATGGTCTCTGAGAAGAAGACCCCCAGTTATGCACAGAACTGTGCATCCCCTTTCTGCAAAAGCCACCCTGATGTGAGCAGCATTACTGCCTAGAGGTGAGCGTGCTGAGGCTGCTCCTTCTGTTGGGCAGGGGAGGTTGCGACAGTGCAAGGAAGACCTCAGAACACACTGTTTTGTGTTCACAGAGACCAGATGCCTTTCTTCTCAAGTCAATGCTCTGACTCCTAAAGCATTACAAAAAGCATGGCACTGAAATTAAAGTCATTTTCACATAAAAAAGGAAATATGGTCAGCTGCTTCTACACCTACTACATCCACAACATCCCTACAGAAAGCCTGCGAAGTACCAGTAGCATCCAAATATCTAATACATCAATGAATATTTAATCAATTAATTATCAGATCTCTAGCAAATCAACCTGGTGGCTCCTGGTATCTCCTGGTAAGATGAGAAAAAACAGCCAATACATTTATCTTCAGGCAGCAAGTAAAATGCTGCAGTTTTGTACCCAGTGTTTCACCTTGAAGGAGAAGTTAAAGAAAATACTGCACTGCATAATGTTCTTTGATTTGTGTAATCTAGATGATATTCTATTTTGAACATAAACTAAAGTCAAATTGTAGTCTAAATCATATCTTAAGCTATACAGCAAATAATGGAAATTACTGTTAGAGCATTAACAGAGAATAAATCCTGAAATACTTTTTGTTAAATGCCTGCAGCCTCACTAAATCTTTCTTAACATATATAAAAGTATCACTTCTACAGAGAAACACAACAAAAACCACAGCACACCAATACATACACGCATGTGTACATGCACACAATTTATATACCTCTCCAAGAGCTTCATAGCGCTTTTGGTTCCATCTATGCAAATCTTCACGGTAATTAAAAACAAACGGCTCCCCAGTTTTTATGTGTCTTAACTGCCCTTCTGTAAAAGAAACAAAATTATTATATTTTAATATACTTCTTCATTAGAAGTAAGATACATTTAACTGCTGAAAATTTTATAAGAAGTCTACATCTAAAAACTGGGCTATTATGAATTCCTTCTTCTTTTTTGGTTATAGTATTTTTGAAGGAAAACAATTGTAGCATAACAATAAAATGCACTCCCCTTGAATGGTATATATTGCTAGATAAAGCTAAACACAAGTGATGACAGTGAAATTACACGCAGATATCAAATGCCAAACTGCTTTGCAAGAAATATTTATGTCAGCCTCCATGGATTAACAATGAAATGTAAACATTAGCAGTTAATATTTGATCTTCAATGTCAATTAGGTGATCAAATTGTAGCTTCAAATCCCCTACTTCAAAACCAACCACATTTATGAAGGAATGTGAGTACAAATTGAGCTGGAGGCTGGAGGGAAAGGAAAGATTTATTTTCAAGGTCAACAACATTCTAAGTTAATCTGAAAAAACCCCATGCCCACAGTTAAGGCAAATATCTTAACTCCTAGGCACAGTGCAATCAAGTAAGAGCTCTTAGATTCAGGGTACACCACGATTACAACAGTAGAACAAAGCGGAATGCTTGATCAGCACAAACCCCCATGCTATTCTTAGATTCCAGGGTAACTTTCTGCAGTTGGCGTTGTTTAAAACTTTAGTAGCATACCCAACCACAGATGAAGACGTGGACTGAGTTAAAATAACAGTAATAATAAAATGGCAACCAAATAAGAAGCAAACCGCAGAAAACAGATACCTTACCAGAAACGTTTCAGCTAATTAGACAAAACATAAGTTACGGTCTCAGAGCATTACAAAACTGCAGTAATTCAGAGAAACATTAAAAAGAAGGATATGTACAAGTACCTCCTTTGAAAGCTGAAATGTCTGCATGATGGAAATAAGGTTTCTCAGCAAAATATTTCCTCTTGAATAGCACGAAATTGCTAATTTGGTTCACAACTTTTCAGGACCTTTACATTTTGATTCTTGATGTTTTAAATAAAATATGTAAGATCTGACATGTCTAATAGTTACACTTTTCTGCGTATTTAACTTTTTTTTTCCCACACTTGTCTTACCTCATGCACTAGACACCAGGGGAATATTTCTCCCTGACTTCCTATCCCTGTCTCAGGTCCTTCTCAAACTTTCATCATAACTCCAGCTTCAGCCTGTCCCTTCTCAGCTAGTTACTGTTCAAGTATGCCATTCAATACCACACGAAGTTGCTCTCTCCACAAGTAAAGTTGAGCAAGTATCTAGTATATTTTTTTCTTTGGCTTTCTGGAACCGTTGTCTTCTTCAGATTCTTTAAATCTGATAAAAATCTTCCCTACTTTTCCATCATAAAGAGAAACATGAATATGACATAAGAGTACATTACTGAACATGGGAATTAAATGTACAAAAGCAAAACGGACACCTTTTTGCTTTGCTGACCAGTAGCATATGTAATAGGTTTTGCTGCGTTCTATGGAAATCACTGAGGCAGTGAGGTTAGTGATGGAATATTCAATAACATAATTCTGAAACATCATTCCCCAAAATTCAAATTTCAGCCCTTTTTATCAACCACATATGAACCATTAACTCTGAAGTCAGTAAGGAAGACAGTAGGCACTGTGCAGATCTAAAAATAAGGAGCTGAAAAGTGACAGAGCTGAACCCCTCCCATCAAAGAAAGAGCATCACTTTCATGACACTTTTAGTCTCTAAGTACCTTCCTGTGAAAGCCATCAGGGTATTAAAAAGCTAAGTGTTGCATAAATGACTAGCATTTAAAGGAAAGCTCTTTTTTTCTTTAAAAGTGGAAGATGTAAGACAGGCAGATTTAGAAACTAAAGTTCCTCTGTTCACAGAACAGGCAGCGCAAAGAAGTAAAATTGTAAACGTCCCCATTTGTCCTACAGGTTTCAAACAATCTTGAAAGAGCCATTTCCTGGAGTCTGATATTACTTTAGCTCAGAGGCTTATTTCTCAGCTGGATTTTAAAATGTATGCACTAGAAATGATAAATACTACTAACTCATTTAACACACAGATTCAGCTAGCTGGAAGTACTTGTAGTCATGACACACTTAGCTGTAATGCAAAACCATGACCCACACCAGAAAAGAGACAGTCTAACACACTGCTCATCCTTCCATCAGTATAAACAGGTGTTTTCCTATCAGTATTAATGAAACAGTTGGGATAAATTATTAGCTAAATAATAACTCCTTTTGTATCCATAAAAATGAATCAGTAAACAGAACGTTTCTGAAACGAGTTACCACTCTTAAATCTGGCTTTTCAATGCTAATGCTACAGAAATTACTTTCAGAATGTTTGTATCAGCACTTCTGTAATAGGAAACAAGCAGTCATAAAGTATGCACAGTACAAACCTACGGCATCATATAAAATGAGGGATTTTTGTGACAAATTTATGAAATAAAAAAAACATTACTTAGCTAGATTTACAAGTCTGCTAACACTAAGGCTTGAAATTTTATTCTTAACAGAAAAGTGTGAAATTCTAATAGGGACTTACAAGGTGTAATTAAAGTTCTGATAATCTCCCAGCATTATTCTAAGTATAGCCTTTACAAAGCATATACGACTTACTTTCATTAAAAACATACTCAAATCCTTCCAGAGTATCAGGAAATTCAAGTGGTGGCTCATCTTTTTTCATTAGTTCATCCAAGTCTATTCTAGACAATAAATCTAAAAAAGGAAAAGAAAAATTACATAATGCATGCTATGACTTTTTCATTTCACTATTATCACTGACAAAATGTGTTTGTTCAGATTTGTAGATCTTAAGGGCGGAAGAACATCCTACATAGTACTAAACATAGGATTTTGTTATGGGAAATCTCGTTCCAGATTCAAAAGCTGGGCCTCCTTGTCAGCATATCTTCTGATTTGTTAATTTATTTATTTATTTACCTACCCATCTCTAATGTTGATTGATCAAAAAATGCCCCAGCACAGAGAAGCCAGCAAAGACCCAGTGATTTGTTTCAATGATTCATTACCCTCAATGTTAGAAGTATGTCTCTGGTATGCATCATTGTTTTAACACGAACTTACGTAGCTTCAATATCAAGTCATTGATACGTTCTTGTTTGCCTTCTTAAAGAGCTCAGATTATCAAATGCACGTCACCTCACAGGCATGTACCAGCTGTGATCACCGCACTCCTTAGCCTTCCCTTTGATACCCAAATAGACTGAGTTATCCGAATCCTTCTCTCAACCTCCCTCCTTTAATAACCCTCAAGGCAGAGAAAACTGCCATCTGTTTTATAGCAAGCCATGACATACACATCCTTTTCAGACTAGGATGGTATATCCTAGTTCAGCCTGCATTCACTAATGCAAGTACACTAAAATAAGTACTGTCTGCATTCTTTACCCTAGATTTAAGGATTTACATTTAACCAGAGGCAAGCATATATGGACATCTTTTCCTTACATTTAACTACTAAACAATTAATGCATACGCAGATAATAGTGTACAATCATCTCTCCTCATTGCTCTTCACCCACACAACCTGATGCTATCCTTTTAACATACTTTCTGACTATTAATAAGAAACCATCAAGAAGTGATTCAGCAAGATTCCACCAAAATATATTTTCCTACTTCCTTGTAGATGAATTTGAAAACCACACAAACATTCAGTTCAGCAGTGCTACACTGAGTTTTCACCATTAACATTTCATAAATCAAGATACCATACATTACCAAGGACATGCATTAAGTATTGCTAAGTACATTGGTTTATTACCTTTACTTTAATCCAAAGTTGTAGCTCAAAGGAAAGAAAAGTTTGAAAAGACTCATTTTCTTTAAACTTGCTTTGTTTTGACATTAACTACACTTCCATCCTTTAACTACTTAAAATCATTATTTGAATAGGTTTTGTATCACTATTTTTGCTTAGTCTTGTCATCAGTGAGCGTATAGGTTACCCACATTACCTAAGCTTAGTTTTGGTACATTCATACTTTGAAATTTCTACAGTGTTTAAAATGTACTGAAAATTAGCTTCAATGTTCTTGACAGTTCCTTGGCCTGCTCTTTTATAATTCTTCAGGTTCACATGATATTCATTCCATCATCCATATGATTGCCTCTAGCTCCTCCTTCCCTATCCTTTGATAGGACGAGAGGAAACGGCCTCAGGTTGTGTCAGGGGAGGTTTAGATTGGTTATTAGGAAAAATGTTGCTACTGAAAGGGTGGTGAGGCATTGGCACAGGCTGCCCAGGGAGGTGGTGGAGTCCCCATCCCTGGAAGCATTCAAAAACCGTGGAGATGTGGCACTTGGGGACATGGTTTAGTAGGCATGGAGGTCTTGGGTTGGCAGTTTGACTAGATGACCTCAGAGGTCTTTTCCAACCTAAATGATTTCATGATTCTATGATTCCCTAAGTGATTTCACTGGGTAAAGCTAGAGGACCAAAGGCCATATTGTATGGCCACTGAAATTCAGCATCTCTCCAACCCATACTATGGTATTTGAGCACCTCTGTGGTACCTAAATACAACATTGGACATTGACTTGCAGATTTCTAAATGTGGCTTTCTCAATCATAGCTTGGTTTTACATCAAATCTGTTTAACAGCAAGACCCAAGACATTCAATTCACATAAGCAATCATATGCTTGTTCTTGTCCATTGTCCTTTGAACGTTCTGCGGGAACTGCTTTGGTCCTCAACCAAATGACAGGAGAAAGCAAAGAACTTTTTCAAAGACAGGATGTAAAAAGCATGCACTTTCTTCCTCTGCACATTCACAACATCAAGGTAGAAAAACACGTCTTTAGCACATCTTTCTCTCCTTGGTGAAGAGACTCCAGTCACACCACACCTCTGGAATTTAATTTCACCAGAGTTTCCCTGTCTTATTACTGTGACCTATTTGGAAATGTGTTTACACAGAAGTGTCAGTTACTATATAATAAAATATCCATCTCCTGGGTAGCAAGGGCAATACTATATGAACTACATTAAGCTTATCAGCAGAATGTACAGCTTGTCATGATTTACAGCTTCCATCAGAGTCTTTCAAGAAGACTGCAATTGGCCTGTGCTCCAACCACCGACCCAGCCACTTTCTTCCTTTGCAATTTTTCAAGTTAAAATTAGCTAAAGTGTTCTTATAACTTTGAGACTTTTTCAAGATCGGATCCACCATTCTCGCCTAAGATCTCGGACTCTCCAACTCAATTCGAGACTGGTTCAACAGAGCCCAAAACTCAGCGATCTACAGGAGACCTTCTATAGCTCAATGGGAGGTTCACTAGATTGCATGAAGAAAACACCATCCTCGAACAATGTTTTCATTATGTGGTATATTTCTTGGATGCTAATCCTCAATGAAGATCAACTTAAGGCCAAGTATAAAATGGGGGTTTTACTTTTCCAAACATGAAGTATAATTTCATCAAAATATACTGATTTGATAGAATTAGTGCAAGGCTTGAGAAAAGCACCACACAGGTTTTCACCAAATGTTTCACAAATACACATTTCTAACTGAAGAAACACCATCTACCGTCACTGTATAACAGAACATATATTTATACTAATACTTTGGTGGAAACCAAAGTTTTACACTGGAGTTGCAAGGTATATTCTTTTTTCTCTTTTAAAAGACAAATGTATGATGTAAACACCTTAAATCTAATATTTGGTTACCCTACTTGTATGTCTAACCAGCACCATGTACTTCCAAAAATTGAAAACCAGTATCTAAAAGATGTCATTTATTTAATTCATTTTTTTCTCAAGAAAATGAGTGTGCTAAGTCACTTAGGTCTATTTACTTTTTTAAACATAGAATACAAAGAAAAATTTATGAAATCAACATCAAAATCAATGTCCTGAAAATGTTTTCCTTGCTAACATTCTAGTCAAAGAGATTTTTCAACGCTGTAATATGGTTGCATAATTATAAAATGTAAGTGGCATGAAAATTAAATGATAACTCCCAGAAACTAAGAACACAAAAGCACCAGTCAACTTTCTCAAAGGGTAATTAGGAAAATAAGAGAAGAAAAAAAAAAAAAGAGATCTTATTCTGTTACTCCTTGCTACAGATCATTATTTTTGATATCACCTTATGAAAATACTGATAATAGACACACCATCAGACAAAAAGCATTAGCGTAGAAGGACTAATAGTCTCTTGAACTGTTGCAGTTCCCAGACTCTAACCCACAGTTATATCAAACTATTTGCCTTTCTTTAATAATTGTTTCTGAAATGTAAATATATGTAAAAAGAAGGCAAAAATACCCATACCTTTCAATGCAGTAGTCTTCTCTTTTTCATCTGGGCCTCCTTGCTGGAGCTGAGCCATCACTACCCAAGCTGTCAAGAGATTTAAAATACTGAGGTGAATGTACATTAATCTTCGAAGTAAAATCTGAAAAGCGACAAGAGTTGGAAATTAACAAATTTACTGACTTTGACTTTAACAGATCTCATTTGCTACTGCTTACATCACAAAAAAAGCAGAACTTGTTCCAAAAGCAAAAATTCCCAGAGTATTATAAACCCCTTTGATATTTAAAGTAAAATTAAAATTAGCTTTTTCCTCTCCTTCAAAACTTATACTGGACACTCTAAAGTTTCATCACAATATCCTGGATTAAGATGTTTTACATCAAAGCATGACACACACTCTAGTATCAAGTTTGGTCAAAGATTCAAGCTCACAAGAATGAACACTAACTTCTCCCTCATCCTGAAAGGACATCTGCCTAATCGATACTTCTTTTTTGTGATTCTAATGTAACTTCAGTAAATGATAAGCCTTTCGGAGGAGCACCACACTTGTAAGTCCAAAGTAGAAGATACAAGAAAAACCAAAACATAATCAACAGAACTTCCACAGTCTTTAAGGATTTTCTTCAAGAATTAACTCCATTTTATTGTTCTTGCTGTACTATACAGTTTTGTTTTAGTAAAACTACATGGAGTACACAGATTTAAACCACTGTGATTTCTACAACACATGATCAGCATTGAAAAGTATAGAGTAAGTGTCCAGCCACAGAATGAACCTCAATATATTCAAGGTGAGAAATTACATGCAAAATATAATTCTAAATTTCTCCTATTGCACAGAAGGCAACCCAGACATTCAAATCCGCAATCTCTTTCATCTTGAATCTGACACCAAGGGAGCAAACCACCACATCACAATCACCACTTCTTCCTTCTCAATGAAACGAATTCTGCACATTGAATTCTTTTTCCCTTCATCTTTTTTGGTTCTTTGTTTTATCTGTCAGTCATTACCAATTTGTTTTATTCTTCTCCCCAATATACATTATCATGGATGAGTTTGCATGAACTGTATCTCTGCAGCAATTTGTAACTTTCAAACAAAGAGTAATAGGATTCACCAACTGTACTATTGGCTCCCTAATACTTACAAGTGTAAGAAAGACCCCAAAATGGTTTCTTTTAAGTAACAGTAGTTCATTATAAAGGCAGCAGGAAAAAAAAAAAAAAAACAAAAAAAAACAAATACAGCATAATAAAGACTATTTTTCTATTGTCTTTAGAGAAAACCTATTACATGAAACATTTTCTTGTAGATTAAGGTGGTAGTTACCAAGTAAAGAGAGGGTTTTGCAGGGGGCAGAAGGTGGTTGTTTGTTTGTTTGAAGTTGGGGTTCAAGGAAGTCCAATAATCCATTCTACAAGCTGGACCTGCAGGAGACTCTGACACCCTCCTTTGCAGAAGGCTGTTCAGATTAAGCTGATGCGAAATGACAGTACACTCCCAAAAGTCTTTTAAAGACACAACTCCACCAGGAAAGCTCTGCTTAGTTTATGTACTTTTTAAATTACGATGCAGCTCAACACAATTCAGCTGAAATGTGCATCTTTTGGCTAACACTTTAATCACATTAGCACTCATAACAAAAGTAATCAACAAAAAAACCAGCAAAGCCACGGAGACTTTTTTTTTTACTTTTTAGTGTATAATGTAGTCAACGTAAATATTAAAACTACTCAAATGCCGATTCACACATGCGGATGGTATTAAAGACTCTTCTCAGATGCTTCCAAATAGTCCACTGACAAAAGATCACCAAATACAAAATCTTGTCCACCATCAGTTTGTACATTTGCAGCACAACACCATGTACATTCCTGTAAATTATTTAGAAAAGAAACTTACCCGTTCTAGTTAAAATTATTAGAAGAGTTAGAAAATGACAATGATAGGTTTTTTTGATAGCCCAGATGAACATTCTTCTAGTCATACCAAGTGGGTAGTCCTCCCTATACAAGTTTTCAAAATGCATAATTGGGTATAGGTAGGTTAATGCAGTTACAAAACACATATAGGTGCTGAAAGACATGTTATTACTCAAGGAAAGACACATAAAATTTATCTGAACAGATTTACCTCGACAAACTAACCCCCCCTCCCTAATCAGATAAATCAATGCAGTGACCAAGAATCCCTGGCATTCTTGCCTCTACAATGGACGCCCTTCTTCCTTTAACAGATGAAGACCCTGCCACTGAGGAAAGAATAGATAATAGGCTCACTTGCCAACCTAGAAGCACCAAAATAAATAAACAAACAAATAAATCTGAATTTAGCTTTGTGAGAGAGAACTTCCAGTTCTTTTTGACGAAGTAAAAAACTGTTACAGCAGCCACTGGAGGGAGGACTTGATATTAGAATGAGGATGAAACAAGCACACAGTATTTTATGCATTGTTTGTGTGAACATAGCATTTTGTTGAATCCCTCATTGGTATTTGTTTAAATGACAAATAGAAGAAATTAGATGAGAGGGTTGGATTTCCTTTCTTTGACAGACAGGTGTCGAATCAACTACAGTCTGATGGTGCAGAAATGAACAGTGGGAAAATTATAAAGCTCTCTGAATGGTTGCTCATAGGCAAATGCAGGAATTGCAATATATTCCAAGCATCAGTTTCAAGCCCCAGTGATCTTCAACTGCATACACTGACCACTCCACGATTCATAAATACTGTCAAGTTTCTCACAATAAACAGATTGTTTTAAATGTGTTATTCTGTACAATTACTTAGATGAGTCTTTTAAAAAACATCTTTTCTGTGATTATTTTTTGCATTAGCTACAGCAAGCATACTTCCTAAAAAAACAGGTTGCTATTTCACCTGAAGAAATTTTTACAGTAAGTTTATTGCCAAGAGTAGGCATACTTATTTGTATGTATCTTGCTTTCCCATGCAAACTTAGATATTCTATCCCAAACTCTCTTATGCATATTCTGTGCCTCTTCAACTCAATGCCCAGCAATACTTAAAATAATTTGATAGCAGAAATATTCTGGTTTCATGGTTTCACATGAGACAACAAGCCTGCATTTTCATCATACCTCTATGAATGCAACCACAGACCTAATGGATTCACAAATAAATGGTCGTTAAATTTAAACCAAACCAGAACAAAACAAAAAAACAACTAAATCCAGACTTTTGCACACTTAAGGGAATATAGATACATATTTCATGTTCTTGTTGTAAAGTGGCACTGAAGTTTGCACCTCTGAGCTTGTGATTGTCTAACAGTGCTAGTCTTCAAACTAGACACTGTATCATATATTCCCACCCTGAAAAAAAGGTGCACACGCACAGATTTCTACAGCCTTCAATTATTCTTCATTGTGTAAACGCAGTTAGAAATGTGGCAAAAAAACGTAGCATATGATTTTGCTCGACATTAGCAATACCTGAAATTAAGTCAATGCTACAAATATTCCAAATAAAGACTACAAATAATTGTAGTGTTAACCCACGGCAAGTGCAACATAAGAAGAAAACCCACAAGTATTTTCAAACAGCACAAGTCCATCAAGTTCCTCTGGACACAGTCTGAAGAGGAGTCATCAGAATGCTTCTTTCCATGGCACTGCTTTATTAGAATACAGTTGAATCAGAGTCTTGTTTTCTGTGAACTGACATCCCAAGCAAGCTAGGGACAACTATGGGTTAGATTTGTGCAATGTGGCTGATGACTGAGTAAGACCCAGTTTTTCTTCAAAGAGACGGCTGGGTGACAGTTTGGCTCTAGTCCCTTCTCTGTATTGGCTCAACAAAGCAAAAAATACATACTTTAATCTTAGCAGTATTTTCTGCCTAATTAGATTTTACCTATTCCTGCTTTTAGGGCACTACAGATGACATCAGTAACAACTGCTTCAATTAAGATTGTACTTTGCTTTCCTTCACTTGTAAGACCCTGTTCTCAACTGCTTATAGGTTTGCCAAACTTCAGCTCTGAAAGCCAATTATTTCTGGGCTGCTTTAGACTAAACGGTTTCAAAAAAGTTCAGCTAAAATGTCTATGTCTTGTATAAAAAGAAGGTTCAGAGACAGTATCTTCTACTCAGTTCTGCTGATGTTAATGAGCAGCTACAGCATCTCCATGTTGCAGAGATCAGAAATTTAGCCAGAGGATCAGCTTAGCAGTGTGTGCATCTTGCCATTGCTGTTAAAACGTGCCCAGATCTGCTCAAGTAGAAATTGCTTTTTGCACACATGTAATGTAGACTTATTAGGACCTATCAGAATTTCCAGAAAATTTACCTATTTGCCTAAAGCACGCTCCATACAGCTGCAAAAAGCCAGAGGGAAGACGCACAGGAGGGGAGTAATAAATGCTAGAAGAGCAGGATCTTTAACAACCAGAATACAAAGAAACTGGCAAGGATCCCAAAGTCCCAGAATCTCAGCACATCTTCGCATTCTACCAAATGGTGATGGGACCTGCTGATAAAGTACATGACTGCAGCCGACACTGAAGGTTGATTTATTTGCACAGCACCTACTTTCCAGATAGTTTTACCCATAAGCTCAAAAAGCAGAGGACTACGAGCTATATGCATAAGCATCCCAACGATGTCAGCAACTCAGTTGTTTATACCAGGCAGAGTCAACATGATTCCACAGACTGAAATTTTAAATATTTCAGTTTAGCTTTCTTGAAATGCAGGAAATGACCTTCATAAGAATATGCATGTAAACACGATCAACTAAACATGTCAAAAGAATAAAAAAAAGAGGCAGCACAACCTCAGCACAGCCTCTGGGAGGTTTACAATGTGATGGTCTTATCAACCAAAGATGAGGTGCAAAATGATCATCAAGAAATCTTTTGCAGTAGGAACAGCTTTGAATACACGTACTGGTTTTGGCTGGGGGAGAGTTAATTTTCCTCACAGCAGCTAGTACGGGGCCATGGTTTGGGTTTGTGCTGGAAGCAGGGCTGATAACGCAGGGGTGCTTTCGTTCCTGCTGAGCAGTGCTTGCAGAGGGTCAGGGCCTTCTCCGCTCCTCACCCACCCCAGCAGCGAGCAGCTGGGGGCACAAGGAGCTGGGAGGGGACCCGGCCGGGACAGCCGACCCCGACTGACCCAAGGGATGTCCCGTGCTCGGCACACGGAGCCGGGGGAAGAAGGAGGACGGGGGACGTGGGGAGCGACGGCGTTGGCCTGCCCGAGTCACCGTTACGCGTGACGGGGCCCTGCTGCCCTGGAGATGGCTGAGCGCCTGCAATTCCTTATTTTGCTTTGCTTGCGTGTGCAGCTTTTGCCTTCCCTACTAAACAGTCTTTACCTCAACCCACGAGTTTTCTCATTTTTACCCTTCTGATTCTTGCCCCCATCCCACCCGGGGTGGGGGAGTGAGCGAGTCACTCGGAGGGGCTTGGCTGCCTACAGGGCTTAAACCACAACAACACATGACACAATACTCTCTTAAATATGCAGAATATCAATAATTAAGTGTACGGAGAACCATACTTCTGTTGAGGCAGATGGATAGTTATCTACTGAATCAGGCAAGCAACTCTGCGGACAGAAAATGATCCTGCAGTGAAGGCAGGAGAATGCTACCTGGGAGAACTGTGTTCACAGGAGGAATTTGCAGATGTTCTTATGGACTACTCAACTCCTCAAAACCGAAATGTTCTCAGATAACCTTTTTGTGTACATTTCCCATTTTCTGGGCATTTGGCCTGAATCATTTCCTTCCATGCTCAGAGCAACAGATCTTGGATTCCTGTTTTAAGAAGAACTTTGAAGAACCTTCCCTAGCTTTCCCAGTCTCAGTACCCAAGATGAGTGTACACTGATGAGTGGGACATTAATTTCAAGATGCCTTTCACCACCACCTTCCTCTAAAAGGCCAGTAAGAATCCTCCACAAACAGCAGATGCTAAGGAAAATTCAAGGAAGTAATGTTTATGAAGAACTAACACCCTGCAATTGAAGCCTCAGAAAAAGCCCATGTAATGTGTAATAATGATATATTCAGTGCAAGATTTGTATTGTGTTGTTCCATTAGTGCATGGGGCTACATCTCAGCTGATGAGGACAAAAAGAAATATTGAAGCAATGTAATTATTTGAAAAACAGTTGTATGAAATGTTCTTTAATTACAGAATCAGATCTTCCTGTCAGTATATGTTGCAAGGATGAGTCTCAAGGACTTAGCACAATATTACTTCATAATGTACCTGAAATTGCCCTGTGACAGCTTATAAAAAAATGTTTTGCATGAGATTTTAAGATGATTGCACTAGACTGTTGATTTTAACAGGATTCTGGCTTGAAAGATGGGGTGGAGAAGACTGACTCTCAGTAGCCTCATCTCTGTACATACAAAGCAGTTACAGGACAAAGCCAGAATTTTTAATCTTTTTTTAATGTCATCTTCTCTCACACAATCCCATGGGTCAGCTGGGAGAGAAAAAGGCCTCTGAACACAGAAAAACTCTAAGACTATTAAAAGAGCCTTCTCTTAGGAGAGACACCAAAGTAATTTGCAGGACAGCGACAGAAGAAGAGAGAGACTGGAGAACTCCAGGGAAATGATTTCTGCTTAGGCTACCATCAAAAGCGGCTAAAAAACCCTAGACATATGCATATGCATACTTGAAAATAACTTTTTTTCTCTCCCCCTTTGCTCTTAAATAATAGCGTGACTTTCAGAAGGGCTGTCTGTCATTAACGGAAGACTCTTGAAAAGAAAACAGACAAATCGGCTGGAAATTTAATGAATCCAGGTGTGTAGCCCAGATCCTCGTACACAGCGAGGTATTGCTAATTCTACTCCAGACTCCGTGCTGAGGAGGTACACAAAAAGAGACCAAGGAAAAGTAAGAGGTGCATGAGCTCTCTGTGACATGCCTGTTTCCTCCAACGTCTCCCAGAAAACGCACACGCAAAGAGAAAGTATCACCACCCCACTTGACTGCTCTGCACCTAACGCAGATATTCTGATGACACAGAGGTATCCAAAACAGATAGATGCTATGCAGAATCAAATCACGCACAACTGACATGAACATGCAGGGCTACTGAAGACAGCAGTTCATCATCAAGACACCTTATTTCAAAATTAGACTAAAACACCCTGAATTCCCACAGTGTTCATATCTCCTCTTTGCAGCAGCGTCTGCCTCAAGAGATCTGCATTACAGCCCTGCCTGCAGCTTTTCCTGCTGTGGGATACCTGTTTCTTCTATTTTACCATTTCTCCCAGCTTTACCAACGCAGTGTCTCAAATGCCTTTGCTCTGCCCTCTTACCTGAGAGGCAGCAGATACTATTTGGCCAGCTGAACCAAGAAGTACCGCTCCATTTCAACTATCTGGCAGGCAAAGCAAATAGCCCTGTGAAACACATGCGGTCCACAGATTTGCTTCTGCTGGATTGTCATAAAGCAGCACTGCATTATAACAGATACATAAACAATGTGAGTAACGTAAACACATTATTCTTTGAGCTGTTATTTAAGACTAACTTGATCTAACTTAACCTAACAGCCCCAACCATGGCATCATAGAGCACTCTAGGTTGCAAGAGATCTCTGGAAATGATCTGGTCTCCACCCGCCTGTTGGACCTTACTTCATTAGGCCTTACATCAGGTAAGCCAAGGTGCTGGCCAAGATGAGCTTTCAATATATCCAGTTAGGGAGACTCCACCATGCCTTTGAGGAACTTACTCCAATGCTTAGTATTTCTAACAGATTTTCTGTTTCTTATACTCAGACGAAATTTCTCCTCTCAACATGCATTCTTGTCAACAGAAAACAACTCCTCTTCCATAACTACCCTTTCGGTATTGGATGACTGACGAAATCTCTCCAAGCCTTCCCTCCTCTACAAACTTCCTTGAACCTTCCTCCAAATGTTGAGTTCTCTAACATGCTAATCATCCTTCTATAACATACTAACCATTCTGGTGGCCTCCTGCTGCACCTTATCCACTTTTTCAATGTCTCTGTTGAAATCAGGGGGCAAACCCGACACAGGACCCTAGGTACGCTCTTACCAATACAATGGAGGACTCCGTTTGCCTTCATTGCCACAACGGCATACTGCTGGCATCATTAAGCTTGCCATCCAACAGCACCTCCAGCTCCTTTTCTGCAGTGCTACATCCCAGCCAGCCGTACCCCAGCCTGCACTGCTCTTTGGGAATTATACCTTTGTCAGTGCACAACTTTACATGTATCTTTGTTAAACCTTAGGCAATTCCTGCTGGCCTAGTCTTGTGCCCTACGGGATGGATGATGGATTACTGCTGTGCACAAATACAGATGATAATTATGAGAATGAATCTGGCAGTTTCATTTTCACCTGCGAACTCCAGAAGAAAAAACTGGAGAACAACTGTTCTCTTTTTATTCTGTATCCTTTTGCCATACATATTGATAGCTTTTATTTGCCATGCTATTAAGCAAAGCTACCCAAACACAGCCCTCAAAAAAACTAAAATCTACCTGTTACATGAACTACTTCAATGAGGTTGAGCAGATGTATCAAGCAGTTTGGTTTAGCCTCAAGCCTAAACACTCTGTTCTAGTAGTAACCACTCCAAGGCAAGGACTAAAGAAACTTCACCAATCATTCTAAAGCAACCTTGTAAAATTCTTTGCCTCTTTCGTGGAAAACATTGCCTTTCCCACCAGTTGGAATGAATCCCTACTAAAGATGAGAACTGTCTTAAATTTTATAGGTGCAGAACACGTGACAGAGCAGAGTTCAACCAAGTACTGCCAAACTCAAAGGTGCAGACAAAAGCAGCAGATGGGTAGGAAGAAAGGGACTGGAGATGCAACTTACTTTGACAAACAAGCATCGCCATAAATCCATGACTTTTGCTTGGGAGGTTCCTGGTTTCAGGCCACACGGGCCCACAAAATCAATCAGAATTACTTCCTGTTAAGCAGAGGCCTTGTATTTCCTTCAGCTACCAATCTCTGAGACCAGTAACTTGAGTTTAACCACAGCAGTTCTTTGGGAAAGACATCCACTCCCAAATTCAAGTTACTAAGAGTCCATCACTTGCTGTGATAGTCTGAAAGGCTAGTCACTGTCTTTCATACCTAATTTCCAGTTTGAATTACTCTGGCTTCGGGCTTCAGTCACTAGTCATGACGATGTCCTTCTATGCTGAGTTTTGTCTCTCTCTTTTCCCCTTACTTGATTGGATGCTACAGTCAAGTCCCATCTCTTTCCTCTGGTAAACTAAACAAGCTTAGCAGAGTCTCTTTGTATGAAATTTTGATTCTAACTCAAAGTAATTTTCTCCAATTTCTCTGTCCCCTTCAATTTTTTAAATCCCAACTGGCAGTATTATGCAAGCCAAACTCCATAGGACAAACACCACTGGAGGGGCAGCTTCTAAGGAAGTTCCCCATTTTTCCCAATTTCCTTGTTTCAGTTCTGAAAACCTGACCTGCTTTTTTAACTTAGTTTTTTAGACTGTAGACCTAACTTGCCAAATAACTGGATAATACCAGAACAATTCTTTACTCTTCATCATTTTACCGGTCTTGGGTTTAAAACAAATGTTACTAGTAGCGATTTAACATTACTTCCCAAGATCACTCATAAGCAGTATTTACAGAAGACTACCACTCCTAAAAACTGTTACTTAAAACTTTTTCAGAAAGACATTAAGTGCCTTGTGACATGGCTATGTTACTGATACGAAACAGTCTTGAAGCCTGAATGAGATTTATCTTAAAGTACTCCCTCCATCAAATCTTAAATCTATTATACTGAAGCAGTAACTGTAATCAAGCAAACCCATTATCTGAACAAACATCGAGTTTATTCTGTCATTTAATTATTTATTAGCAGAACTTTCCAATAGGTTCCCCTTATTTTACCCAAGTTGTGACAGTCAGCTAAACAATCTATTATTGTCTGGATTGAACCACTCTCTTCGACCAAGTACTGACACACCATCAGCACTTTTCTCATCCTCTAGGACTTCCTTATCATTACAAATATTATCTAAAATGCATAAGAAAAGATTCCTTTAAAACCTCTTTTACCATTCTTTGTGTCAACTTAAATACATAACCACTCTCTGAAAAGACAATGACTAACCGTTAAGTCATAGGAAGTAGCGGACTCTTCATAACTCTTTCATACTGTGGTTAGATGCTCTTTTAGAAGGAATTCTGCTGTTAAACACAACATTGATTTGAATAGCGTGGTAGCTGAAAAAATCTAACAGCTACAGCAGAGATTATCACTAAAAGAACAGTAATTGCAGGACAAGGGCAGACAATCCATTGCTGCTCTACTTCCACGTCACCTTATGATCAGATGCCTAAGGATTAGACAATGCCTAATCCTAAAAAGTCACAAAAAAATCCTAAAAAGTAAACAAAATACATGCATAGTAAGGTCTGTCCATGTTAAAGTTCTGATTTTTTCGTCAGCCTCTACAGCAGCTGATCATACTGCTTCCCAAGACTACATGAAAATTAACACAAGAAAAGCAGACATACATTATACAGTCTGTTGCATGGAAAAAATATGAACCAGCATCAGCTTCACTGAATATAAAAAGAGACTCCTGAAAAGCACGTTATAGACAAGACGAGCATTTTCTCACATAACTGAAAATTTTCAATAAAATCTGCACTGAAATAGTGCACTGAAAATCTTCACCTTTAAAGTATCCTTACATAAACAAAAATCCTTTTTCTGTAATTAAATGAAAGCTGTACTGAGCATTATAAGGTCACATTAGCAGTATAAACACAAGACAAAATGTACCTGGAAAGGAAAATATCAAATCAACTACCAAGAACAATTACAGCACAGCAAAAAAATATTGCAAGAATCCACATGAAAATGTAGCCAACCCTCCAATCATTTATGTTTTTAACCTACTCCTAAATGAAAGCAGAAGAAACATTTCCGTTACCACAGCTTAAAGATGTGACAAAGTCTGAAGAAGCAATAACCTTTTGTTCTAAATTCCTTGTGCTGGGGAAGGAGGAAAAGGGAAGAGAAACAAAATCTGAGAGAAACCAGAATTTTCAGACTGTCCATGCTTTGTTAGTAAATTTACTCTAAACCATGAAAAAGGATACAGAAAAAAACCCACGAGAAAATGAGGGGGAAAAGCAGATGGAAAGTAATTAAAAAAAAAAACAAACAAAAAAACCCAACGAACAAACCTTGCTAATAAAAGATCAGCAATGCTAGACAAAATATAGACTTTCTTGACATAAATGAAGTTTAGCAGACTTGGTACAAATCTGGAAGGTGACACAAAATCCTGATAAAGATTAAAAAAAAGAAAAAAGAAAGGGGGGGGGGGGGAGAGGACAGAACGATGGC